>JAQFZX010000542.1:0-53829 GCA_034682405.1 Hydroisotoma schaefferi | reverse complement strand
AATTTAGAGTAGAGTGCGTACCAGCTCAAACATGCATCCGCAGGATAGCATACAGTTTGAGCTGGTCGCACCAGCTAACAGAGTACTCAAAACTCGGTTCAAAAAGTATGATATACTTGGTACTCGACTCGGGTCTGCAATTTTGGTACCCGCAGCATCCCTACAAGTTGATTCAGCTTTCTCTTATGAATTCATTCGACCTGCTCAAATGTACCAAAGTGGTGCAACTTTGGCCCAGACCAAGAGTTGTGAATTTTTTTTGGCAAGCCTACCAAATTCTAATTCAGTTAGGATGTTTGTTATTAGTTTTTTGGCGGAGGCAGTTAGATCTACCTATGGATCCAACCACAGGCCAAAAACGTCAGTTTCTGCTTCCTGTTGTCAGTTCAGTTGGTCTGGTCCGAAGAATGTCAATCATCTCATAACAGACGGACTGCTGACCACAGAAACTTTAAGGAAAATAAGCACATTTCATGTATTCACAAAACACGCAAGTTGATACGCAAAGTCAACAAGAGAGTTGCTGTAAAAGTTACATTCACAGAGAAGGTAAAAAAAACCAGCAGGGAGTACCGTAATTCCCGGATATAATTCCCCTGGAGAACTATTGTGTGAAAAGGAAAATTGAAAAAAGTCTTAACTAGAGTAAATTATTATTTTTAACATGGATTTCCTCGATTATTAGCTTCTTCTGAATTCTAGACTATCCTACTTCACTGTAGTTAGAACTGAGTTTCAAAACCTCTGCATAACTGAATGGTTATGGTAGCCTGGGTTGAATTATGTGAATATACGGTGGATAGAGTTAGAGTTGAATTTTATATCATAGGAAAAGACGAAGGTCCAGTCCACCATTTTTCCAATAGGTTATGCCGGCATAGGATCGTATCACTTAATGTATGGCTAATTAATAGCAAGTTACTATTAACACTGGCAAAGAAATGTGTGCGTGAGTTACGAAATGGAAAGCCACCCTTTTGGAATTTTGCAATAAATTAATCATAATTATGCGTTAGATCCCCATCAAGATTGGGCAGCTTGCAGGTTGCTTGAGTCAGCCACAATACGAGTAAAAGGGAATGACATGGACGGGTATCCGCTCCAAACTGACCGAGCCAGTTTAATATATACAAAGCAATGCTACCCTGCTACTACTACTGCTACTACTGCTACTGCTACTACTACTGCTACTACTACTGCTACTACTACTACTGCTACTACTACTACCACTACTACTACTGCCGCTACTACTACTACTAAAATAAATTAAGCAGAACCTGACCTAAGGCTTTTCCGTTTTTGATGTGCTAGGGAAACGTTTGAACTTTTAATAAACTAACCTCGACAGCTCCTTCGACTATTCAGGTGAGCCTGTACCTGTCCCGACATAGAACGGCCACAATAATAATATAATGCTAAATATTAGCTTTCCTGAGAGAGTCTGAAGTCTTGAATTCTCCGTTGATGGCATGCAATGTACTTACATGCAATAGCAGTTTTCCACTCATACGGTAAAAGCTAAGGTAAGTATATGTACGGAAGTATGCTTGACCAAAACCGCAAATAGACCAAAGGCTAGGGTATCCATAGCCTTGAAAAATTAATTAGAAGCTGTAGACCACCAAAAGAACCGTAGGTGACCTAAATATTCGGCAAACGCTGCACGCAAGGCTCAGCCCGAAGTAAAAGTTCTAAAGTGGAAAGCAATTTTTAACGCTGTCTAATTTCTCCAAAAGTCAAGATTATGCTCATTTCTGTCAATCGTTCGGCTTTCTCTGGGTTGTAGGCTTTGCTTAATAATAGGAAATGGTGATTGAGCATCCTGATCTGGTTCTGAAAACAATATCACTAACTTTCATAAAGATATGCGTAGAGTACAAAATACGTAGTTTCACTCCTTTGTTATTTTATCCCTAAAAAAATAATACATATCCCATAATCCACCTTGACTTTGTCCATTTACTTTACACCCACTTTCCATCTCTCATTTCATCTTAATTCTGCTGATTTTTGTAGGTATGCAAAAGGAATAACCTTAGGTCATATGCAGTCCTTTATTACTTCCACAAGCTCTCCCCAAGCGACCAATTTATAAGTTCCATTCCCTTTATAAAATTCAAACACCAGGTTGAATCTACAAAGTGCAACTGCAAGTGAGCTTATGTTCAGAATGTATTTTGTAATTGAAAAGCATAAATCGTTGACTTGTTCCCTTCACCAAAAACTGCAAAAATGAGCTTTTTCCTTATTTCCTTTTCCAAATGCTGACTTGTTCCCGAGTCAGTAGAGAAGAATTAAATTGAATCGATACAGCATTAAGATGACCAAGCTATTTACTCACTATGAAAGAGTTTGAACCGGTTGTTCAATTTTCAATGAGCTGACTCAATGCAATTCACTGCAGAGACTAGACGAGTAGTAATAGACTTCCTTAAAAATTATCCGCAAGGGAAATACCAAAAAGGGAGAAACGTGTTGAAAGCTTACGTTCCTTTTTACATGTGTAGTTATGGTAGGAACGACGATGAAGAAGGAGAAAATGTCCGTGTAAAGAAACTGATGGGTTTTGTCGGAAGAAGTGTCAGTTCGGTCGTTGTTGATCATCCGGAAATGACATTGAAGTTAAACTAGTTGGGATCCAATGGTCAGAAGTCATCCTGTCTGGCTGCATAGCTGTCCTTCCACCAGAAACGTAAAATCAGCACCCGAAACCACCATGTCTGATAGTGAAACGAACACATCTCCCGTACCAACCATAATGTACTAAATGTCATTTAAAAAAAGTATACCCTATTTCCCGAAATAATACCTCTGGGGAATTATTACTTGGAAGGAAAAATTAGAAATTCTATTAACATGGACAAGATAGGGCAGATTTTTAATTTTAACATGGAAAGGTATGGGGGGAATTATTTCGGGAAATACGGCATTCCAGTAAAATGTTCATAGCCGAACTCGATACGGATCTCTAAACGTCGGTCATAATAATATATTAAGTTAAGCTACTTGCTTCACTTTCGGATAGGGATATTGTAATTAATAAATTATTTGACGCACAATTTTTTATTTGGAAAACCAACAAGAAGCCCACTCTAGGTTGATTTTAAAATACCAATAGGTACATCATTTTGTAAGCTTGAAATAAAAATGGGATCAGCAACCTGCTTTACTACCTCAGAGGCTGTAAAAAATATACATAGGATTCTATGCATAAAGGTCATAGCTCACCTAGTGGCCCGTAAATAAATAAATCAAGGAAAGTAGGGAAGAAGACGAAGGCTCGTGCCGTTTCTGTGACCATTGCATTGCTGATGAGAGCTGGAGTAAAATGAATGGAGGACCACTTGCTGTGAGAATTGCTCATACGTACGTGCTAATTGCTTTGAATTATTTCCTGTTTGGCCGTCAACTACACATTTTGTATTCAAGAAGTGTAAATAACATGTGAGTGAAAATGGTACGGGAAACGGGAGAGAGAGGGTCAGTTTGATCAGATAATTATGCACAACTCAGAGGGGGGTGGGGCTCTTGTTAATCCTGGAATATTTTAATCTTTAGCTTAACTATACCTACCGGGAGGAGGATACTTTCCCAGTTGTAAACAGAAAAGCATGCGTGCTTTGTACAGCATTTAAAAATACTGGTTCTAATTATGTTTCTTTATAGTGTTGCTTTTCATCGCAATTAACTAAATGAAAATTGCAGCGTCCAAGGCTAGCAGTAGTAGGTCTATTTTGATGGATTCTTTAATTCAGTAAGGCAAGCCACTCCAGGGACAGATTCTTTACTTTTTCGAGCCTGATAGGTTTGCATAAGTTGCTAAATGGTTGAAGAAGCAAAAATATGGCTTAAAAATAAAAATGTGAGAAAAAGTAAGACAATTGGCTTTGAAGAATGGCTTGTTCCATCCTAGGCCTCTTCACCATCCGGTAACCTGCTACTGAGGGAAGAACCATTTGTCGTAAATTATTAACAAACGCCACCATCCTACTACAACTATTACTACTTCTACTATTACTACTACTACTACTACTACTACCACTACTACTACTACTACTAGTACTACTTCTACTACTTCTATTACTACTACTACTTCTACTACTGCTATTTTTACCACTACATAAACTAATATCATCAAATTAACTACACATCTCATATCCATCTCCATTATGTACTAACATGAGTCTCATTAGCCCAAGGGAACTTTACCGTTTAAAACAAAAGTGGTGGGTACTGCAGGTTTATGACTAACTGGTAGCAGTTAGAAGGGATTGCTTTACCTGCGTATGTCATCTGAAAAGTTGGACGAAGCCATATGGTGAGTTGTTGGCTGAATCCAAACTTTCCGTAGTGACCAACTAAGTCAGTTAAAACAAATCCTACGTAGACTGTACTCTCATTAGCAGATCAATTTACGGATCAAAATAATAATTATTAGCTTTAAGCTGTCAAGTCTCATATAGAGCCTTGCCAATGAGACAAATCTTCCTATCCCCCGTTTAGCATAGATCATTGAAATCAATGCTCTATCTCCACTTGACCTTATCACCACTTTACCTAACTTGGAGAATAATGCTCTATCCCCACTTTACCTTATCTCCACTTTACATAACTTGGAGAATTAGTCAATTATGAGTAGACTGATAGTCGCCAAGGGTTTTGGGCGAGGTTATAAAAAGACCTCCGGATCCTACAAACCGGCCAGTCAGCTACTTAAAGTTATTGTAGAGAAATCTCTTCGATTTTCAAACCCAAACCTTGACCCGAACTATTCTGTCGGACCTTTACTTTTAAAGCTCCGTCTTCCACTTTATCCCTTCCGGCTAAAATCCCCAGAAGTAATAACAATAACATCCCTTGTCTCAATCATCGGTATTGCTATAGTACTACCGAGTTCAAAAGGCCCTATTGCTAAAAGCTCCGTTAGGACCTTAGATTGTCTCATTCCTACCCCACCTGATTGGTAACCTGAGTTAAAGTAACAACTTGTCCTCTCATTTCGCATAATACATATACTCATCCACTAGGCATAAATAAGATAGGGAAAAGAAATCCACAACCAGCTAAGATTCATCGTTCTAAGATTGAATGCTGGAACCTTAACTGGCTTGATCGAGGGAATAATTGAGCTAAGTCAAGGGTATAGACCGCGGTCTCTGCCTCCACAAGAAAAACCCTCGACAAAGCTTAGAGGCATTTTCTAAAACAACGGCTGCAAGCTAAGAGTACTTAAATATTTGCATTTACAGCAGAACTAAAGGGAAATCCCGGCTTTCCCAAAATAAGGCCCCCGGTATAATGCTCCACTACCTTTCCATGTTAAAATTAGGAATTTGTCCTATCTGGCCCATGTTAATAGAATTTCCAATTTTTCCTTCGAATTCCCCAACTGGGCCCTGGGGTATTATTTCGGGAAATACGGAAGGCTGGAAGTAGTTAGTCATCAGTGAGGCCTATTCGGTCAAGTAATTACTAATTACTCGTACCTTGAAACAGAAAGAGATTGAAAGTAATCCTTCCTGAGTAACTGTTGGGAAAGGGTTGCGAAAGTCTGTGGCTGCATGATTTATACTGTCATTTTAATTACGGATTTACAGAAGAGTCTGTCATAAACTTGGAAGCAGACCATTTGGATTAGGAATGACTCAAAGCATGTTTTCATTTACTACCATTTTACGTTTAAGCTTTTATCGAAAGTCGAAGCGTTTAATCCGTCCGCGTTAAAAAAATAAGAATCACCGTGCCTAACATTGGTATTTCGTATTAGTTGTTCGATTAACTTTATTTGGGACATCGCCCATGTAACACTTACAGATAATTATCAAAATGCAGATGCACAATATTAGACAACATGCCTGCATCTTGGTTTCCCTTATATATTTAGTTGCTGGTAGCGCTGTTTGAAAAAACATAGCAAGGTGATATTGGTAAGAATAGTTGTGAGTGACAAACGGGTTTAACCTCTCTCTGGCTTACGCGAATGCCAGTGGGTCAATCGGTCAACGACTGTAATTACTACCATAGCAAAAGGTATGGTCTTTAGTCCCAATAAATATATTGATCCTTTCCGGGAGTTTTACCCCATGCTTGCCTACCTAGGTCCTATATCCTTACTCTCTGATTTTTTTCAACCTAAAAGTGTTCTCCTTGTCCATGTGGAGTTATTTTTCGTTGAAAATGAATGGAATTGGTGATTTTACGTTTAGCTTTCGCTTTTGACTACACATGGTATAAAGTTAAAGTCAAACGAAACTAGCTAACTGACTGACAACTGACTCCTACACTCCTGAAACATGCGTTGTCCATCTGGATTGTTAATGAACGACTTCTCTAGCCTCGCCTGGTTTCCATACAGTAAAGCCAGAGGATGACAACCGGAACTGACATCACACCAGACAGGCAGACTAATACCAGACAAACAAATATATATATATTTAAAAAAAAGCTGCAAATCACTTATAAGAATCCCTCATGTCCTGAAGTCTTATCGCATTACTTGTGACGTATTTTACAGAATTTATGGTCAATGAGATATAGTCCATGGCCATGATATCTGTTTAACATGTTTAGATTTTTTTAAAAACAAATATGGCTTAAGCTGTTAGAAAATTATGGATGAAAAATTACAGGAAAACCAAACCCCAAGATTTACAACGTTTTCCCCTTTTTTGTACAGGAAAAGGAAAGTGTATGAATTTTCCCTTTAACTGAAAAAATTGTAGCCCCTTCTTTTGAAAAAGTCACTTTGTTCGGACTAAATTAAGATGATCAGTTAAAGCCTGTCAAGTTGGCGAGATTATGAGTAGATGATGGATAGCTCTGTTACGGAAATAATTCTGAATTTGTTTTAAAAACTCAGCAGTAAATCCTCCGAGTACAGCTAGCAGAGCACATTCTAAGGCCATTTAGAAATATATATTGCTACATGAGTGGATATTTGGGGCTAGGTAGAGCCCCTACTTGATTTTAATCACTCTATATCGTTTGTTCCCACTTTATCTGTTTAGGCTTTTTTGACTCAAACTACTCGTTAAACTTTCGATTTGTTCCGAAAGTATCATATTGTTTGTGATATTAATAAACGTAGGAAAACATATTTCCGGATGACCCTGTGGGGTTTTGTAACCCCCACGGGTCACTGGGTTGGCCGATTTGGCTTATGCATACGAACTTAGCTCCTAAATCCTTGCAAGAACACGGTAAAATTTGATTTCGCTATATATTCTAGAGTAATCGTGTTCACAGACGGACATGACAATCTGCATAGCCCTAGAATGGGCTAAAAATGAAAAGGACTGAAGAAAAGCAGAGTTTGAAATGTTCTTGATCTGTATCGGTCAGGCAGGAGTTCATTGGAATACATGGTGTAGTTTCGTTTCAATTTACAACACATGGTGATTTGTACTTTTCAGATTTCGACAGATTGAGCAGCTAGAGAAATTGTACGGGGAAAAAAGTAGATATTATTTTACACGGAGTTACTTCTTTCTAGCGTGATTTCACTCCTACCTATCCATACCATCTAACCTATCAAGATAAAGGATAAACTACTACTAAACTTATCCTACTTCTGGTCCTACTATGTACATTCTATCGTTTTGAGTTGTACTTGTCAGACCACACAAGTGGGAGAAAGACCTGTCTCTGCAATCCACTTTGTGAATGGCTGAAATTCAAAACGAATCTGTTTCCGTGAATTCAGCTCAAGTTGCAAAATCCACTAGGCAAGAAAAAGACCTGTTAACATTGACACACAGCAGGAGATACTCTAATCATAAGTTCATGCACAATTCCTTAAAATACAATTTATTCCAGCACCCATTAAACATTTTGGAACGAAGGCCAAGAAGGAGTGCGTCAAATTATTACACGGCTTCAAAAGATTTAATTGTAAAAGTCCTCTAGATTTTTTCTTATTTATTTGAGCTTGTCCAGAGTTCAAGGAATTTCTTGTCTAATGTTAACCTTCTACTTTTGGAATTTTATCGCCACTATGCAATTCAGCTTTGATTAAAAAAAACTACCAAACTAAAAAGCTTCTCTTAATAAAAAAAACCTTCATTAATCAAGTTTACCAACAAGTCTTTGTTTTCTCAGCCAACCTCAAGCCGTCTTGTTACCCTGTAACCCTACAATACTCTTATATAACTGTTCTTATTGTATAATCCTCGCCTTTCCTCCCTAATAATGCATCATCCCAGCAACCCATATTTCAATTTATAATCCTTTGCAGCCTCCAAACCATCTCAAATCTCAATCGCTCGAGGACAACAGCTGCAGCTGCCTGCAGTACAAACCCATTTGTAACAAAACGACAGTCCTTAAAGTCCGATTCCCTCTTGCAACTACTTTCTTATGTATAATAATCATCATCATGTTTTAATATTGGTCCCTCGTTAAAAAAAATAGTTTAGACGTGCATAGGTCGCTCGCTATAACTATGCTCTACTTAAAGTTGAAATAGTGCGTAACTAAACTGCTGTGGACCTTTCCCCATGTCTTGAGCTTTCCACAATGCAAAGCTAAGTAAGTAAGTACTAGGCCAAGGAACCACAGAGTTCAGTTATTCCTGTCTAACTCTAAGTTTGTCCTCTGTAGTATTAATCCCAAGTTGTAAGTCGGCTGTCAGGGAACACCTGGCGCGGAGGGATGGGATTCACCCTCTAAAACTAACCTGAAAACTCATCACAAAACCGTTTGACTTGTTAGCCTACTTTATTATTAACAACCAAAAAGTGTGTTCTTGTTGAACACGCGACACAATAATCATCCCTTGGGCTTCTTACTGGTTTATATGAGTCTTACTAGGATGATATTCACATGTGCTATTTACTCTGTCGAGGCCTTGGTCGTTTGGACTTTGGGTGGTGGAAGGATAGTAGAAGGATGTGGATGAGTACAAAGGAATATTATTATTATGAAACTTCTTACAAAACAGTTTACGAATGCCTGTGAGGATGAAGTGCATCGGCAGATGGGAACTTTCTAAGAAAGATAAACCAGCTTTTCTTACGTAATTCACTTCAACTTTTTATATAATGCACTCTCTTCTTAACTTGGGAGCTGCTTACGGCTTGAGGGATAAAGATTTGAATACAAGTTACAACCCTAGTCAAGAGAAATGGGATTGAGAACACGCGACAACATCGGCTATCGCGGGACACATGTTTCTTCTGGCAATGTTGTAGTAGTAGACGTAGTAGTAGTGGTAGTAGTAGTAGTAGTAGTAGTAGTAGTAGTAGTAGTAGTAGTACGTGTAGTAGTAGTAGGTGTAGTAGTAGTAATAGTATCAGAAAAATGGATGCATTTTCTTAAAGTATGGTTTTCTAGTTCTTACACAGCATAAATACAGTCAATAAAGTTTAGCTATTGAAGCGTAGCTTAACTTGCGCTCAACTTATTTAAGCAGTGCTGGAATCCAGTGAATTGAGTGTGTGGCAGATGTTTCTTATGATAATCAGAGTAAAATAATATTGTAATAGAATAAAATAAATATGAGCAAAACAATTTATTTTGAGAGAGAAATTGAGCAACAGTGCTTGCCATTGCTTTACTGTAATAACATCACGCGGAGAAACTTCGTTTATGCTTTCTCAACTCTTTAATGCTAAAACATTGAAACTATAAAAACACTAAAAACACTACTGATTTCGCCCTGTGAATAATCAGAGCTAAAAATGTACAAACAAAAGCCGAAGATAAAATAATAGCATGGTAAACAAGCCTGGGGATTATTAAACAAGATAAGGTTGAATTTTTATAAATTAATGAAGGCAAATGGCACGGAAAGCAGAGCATACAGTAGGAATAAGACAGGATCCAAACGGCAGAAGTTATTAATAACTTCCAAGCCGGTCTTTTCCAAGTTGGTAAGGAATAAAAAAAAGTTGCATTCATTACAAATACCATGCATAAGATAAGATCATGAGATCCTGACAGGAAAATAAAGCTGTGCTAGACAAAGACTCAGTTAAAAAGTGACCACTAACTGATAAATTAATAATTATTTATATCTCCATTTAAATAAATATCTGTCTACATTACTGCACCATTTAAACTAACAGACAACACGACGAGCATGTTGATATTATTTATCTTTACTGTTCAAAGGGTTCGTTACAATATTGGGACTTTGCTATAAAATTTTAGAGTAAACTTCTCATTTGTTAGCTTTCTTTCCCTAGATTGGTACGAAATAGTTGATTACTCCACTTTAACTTTAAATTTAGTCAAAAGTATCATCGCTACTATACCTAGCCCTGCATATCTGCTTAAATAAACGACTTTCATCTATCAGTATTTGGATTTGCATCATTTTTCTTCAGAATAATCCATGACTGTGAAACTATGAGGAGAGTTTCCTTACTATAATGGCCTAACATGGCATGAAATAAAAGATAAGACGGCTGATGGCCACAGGCTTGCCTTGTATTTTAAGTTTGCCCTTCGTCTACTATAACAGTTCCAGTGTGAACTGGACCAGAAGAAACGGCCTTGCTCGAGGTAATTTGGATTTCTCTTATGGGACATCTTACTATTAATACCTACAACGATGCTTTGCTTATCAAGATTAGTCCTGGGATTTCACAACGCTTTCAAAACTATTAGTGAGGTTCGTAAGTTACAGAGTGTAGTTTTAAAGGCTTTAGAGAGAGAGCTGCTACTGATTCTCACCATAAATGATTCCTTCACAGCTTTAACTGCGATCTTTGGTTGGTTGAGGTGCATACACCACTGGACGAAAATTTGTTTGCTTAATGACCCTCGCTAAACACTTCCCTGAGGTGAGACTCCAGTTTACTAAAACTAACACATGTCGGCTACTGCCACACTTGCCACACGTGCGACCCGATCTCGCTTCACAGATTTTACCATGATCACTTTTACAGCTACAACTACTTATTGTACTATTATAACTACTACTACTACTACTGCGACTACTACTGCTACTACTACTACTGCTACTACTACGACTGCTGGTGCTACCAGCTACTAGTATTGCCTAGAGATTGAGATTTCCATTTCCCTGGTCAAATAACCCATTCTTTGAAAATTGCTTTTCCCTTTCCAATTCATGGGATATAATTCCGCTCAATTACCTGGAATTATTATATGACTGAAGTAATAAATTAATCCATTTCTTGGAAGTGAAATGGTTGCTTTAATACCCATTTCCCAACCACTTTATAAGAGCAATTTGATAAGTTTTTAAGTTTACTCAAGATGCAGTATTATATTACTTATCTCAGCATTATTCTCTGAAGTCTTCCTATGACAGTGCTGAATATGTAACTTTTAAAGTATCCATTCATCAATTTATTTGTTAAAAAGGTCAATCATATCATTGGACCAGTAATGCTCATACAATACGTGCTAGATTTCCTTTTTAATTCACTAATTATTATAATGTCATTCTCCGATCCAGACGTTTCCCTCCACTTGTTATAAGACTCAAGAAGCTCTCTCATCTCGCGTCTTTTGGAATACAACCTAATAACAATTACGAGTAAGGACCAATGTACTTGGAGGGAACAATGCTACTGCGTTCAGTTATTTTATAAGTAGGAGTGTTCCTCGTTCAGTGAGTGATGGAAGGATTAATGTTGCATGACTAAAGAGAGGAGACTCGGAAACGCTTCCCACATGTCTCAACTATCTATAGAGCTGAAAACATTACTGAACAAAAGTCAAGTCATGAAAAAGCCAGTCATAAAGCACAATAAACTACTTTACAAAGGGCAGAGATCCTTGAACGAGTGTTTCTTTTCCGGACCGTTTTTTTTCTTAGCAAAGACTTGCCTACCTACCTCCATTTATTTTGTGATGTTATTATCAGCCAGGTGCCGAGCATGCTTGAGACAAAACTGTAGTCTGTAATTAGAAAAAATATAAGAACAGCAGGGCCGACCTGCTCAGAGGTTATTGAAATGGAAGTTACAGCAGGCAGGTTGTTGAGTTCATCTTGATGAAAATTAAAGGAAAGAGATAGAACGGGTTAGATATCATCTAATCGGTTTGTTTTTAGGGTTTCTTTAAAACTGAAGTCCAGTTTGTAGAAGGAGCAAACCTTCTTTTTAAAGTTGGAAGCGAGTTCTGAGTTCTAAGGTTGCTTGGCTTTGATTGATATGTCTTCCTTGTTAAAGATTTGGATTCAGAGCCTTTCTTGAGAAGAATATCCTTTAAATTGGCTGAGCTTTGGTAGTTAAGTGTTGGCTACGCGAAGTCAAAATACTTTTAAATGAATAAATTTTAACTTTGATGGATTTTATCAGCTTTTGAAAATTCTCTCGTCATGTTTGTACCAGGTTTACCTAAATATAATGTAATAAAGTTTAAAAAGTGGCTGAAAATAAATCCAAACTAAAGTACAGGACTGCAAAGGAGGTTCAAGTATAAAAATTATCAATTTATGCATATAAATTTGAGTTTTATTCCAAATTTCATTTTAAAATGAGCTTTTGCAATAAACACATGAAGTTATTATTAACAAAAAATAGTTATCTTTAAAAAAATCCTGAAAAATGGAGGATTATTTTGGGTTGAACAATAACTACTCCCCCCCCTCCCCCGCCGTATAACTCCCCCCTAAATAACTTCCCCCTGCAAATGAGACCATTGAAAATTAACTCCCCCGGGGAAGTAATTTCCGGAAATACGGCACTTCTAGTAACCAAAGAGTGCATTAAGGAGGTCCGTCCTTTTAGGTTATTAAAATAATACATAGTACATTATGGAGGAAGTACAGTAGTAAATAGCGCAGATAATATAGTATAACCATAGCTTGTAGTAAGTAGTTCATTACCAATTCAAATATTGGTGGTTCCAAGGACTTTAACTTGTAAGAGTTACTTTTTTCATTTTTATTAGTTTAGTTCTCCAACGGACTTCATGCTACAATTATGTGAACAGTAATGCATAATATTGATCCCTTGTTATCTAAACTTTCCTAAGTTTTTAGAGCACCTGTCTACCCTTTCTTCGTAGGGAAGGCCAAGCTCTGAATAAAACTCGGCATCTTATGTTAGATCGATTCCTTTTTAGCCTGTCTAAGGCTTATGTAACCACGGAGGCCGGGTGTCCGTCTGTCCGTCTGTCCGGTTGCACGATAACTCCAGTATGGGTTATGGTACAACCCCTTAATTTGGTGTGTGCTTTTTTTAGGTTAACAGAAAGAATCATAATGAATTTCGTGACGATCCGACGAAGTATTGATACCCATGCGGGTCAAGCCGCCCACACGGATAACAAATCTCAAAAACTTCTGGAGTTTTGTTTAAAAGTTGTCAATTTAAAGGAATTATTCTCGAATCTAAAAGTTTTACAGCCCATGGGGGTCAAAAATGCCGAAGTAGTCATAAACCCTGAAAAACTATTTTTTTCTATTTTCTAATAATTTCTAACCGTTTATAAATAATCCTGAAATCTTGACTACAAATTGCCCATATCTACGAAAAAATGCAACTTTTTTGTAGTGCGACTTAGTTAAATAGGGGAACTTATACAATCTAATATAATTTCTCAAGGCAGCAAACAAAATCCAATAATTCAATTCATATTTTCAAAGGTCAATTTGACTGTTTTCATGCATAAAAGTTGCTATCTTGAAAATCTCATTTCGTGCAATACTTCCTTCTAATACATCTACAGGAAGGTGAATCTTCAATTTCACTAACTGTATTTCCGATTTTGATCCCCCATAAATAATTCCCCCTAAAAAATGATCCTATGAGCAATAATTCCCCGTATAAATACCTTAATCTCTTTTCTATTCCAATTTTATCGTCTCGAATAGCGTCCCGGGACACTAATGAGTTTTTGGCCTTTTTGAGGAGGCCCCTATTCCGGAGTGACTAGTAATATTTTAATTTAAAGTTAAGATTTCTAAACTGAACTGATTATTTGAAAACTACATGTAGCAACGTACAAAAGTAAATACTCCAGACTTATTCTTTGGGAGGGCTTACTATTCAAGGGGGATTACTATTCAGTACGGGATACTTATTGCAATAACAAAATAGGATAAAAATTACAATACCTAAACTTGTAGATATTGGCGAAAATGTAAGGAAAAACCCTGATTAAAATATAATATTTTTCAAAATCTCTACCACAAAGTTCTGCTCTTCTGAATGCCAAGTACAAATCTTCAGCAACCCTGTATTTGCTGCCTATTATGACCATTATGAATTGTCAATAAGCCTTGAAGTAGTAGCTTCAAATGGAAGGTACTTATTCCTAAAATAACCTAGAATTGTAATACAAACTACAACATTTCCTCCATCCCTGTTCGTCCTACCTGTAATGTTGTTTGCCTCGTGGTAAACGGCATCTCCTTACCTCGTCCATTTGGACATTTACTCGGTCGATAGTTATATATTTTCTGGTGTTACCTATGACCTGATGCCAGACACGAATCCCACAGAGATACGTCTATCCTTTGTGTAGTTGACGGTGGTAAGGTAAGGCTTAGATTACCCACGAAAGATAACAAGGAACAGCCGTAATGAACCAAGCCACCAGGTGTTTTTATTTAGATCTCATCTCTAAGAAAAAGCCACCGGCATTATAAATACCATAAAGATATGGGAAAAGTCTCCATAACCTCCGTCCGCCTTTAACTGCAACCAACACTTTACCGTATAGCCATTGAATTGATGAATAAATTGATCTGGAAGGAAGGTAGGAAAAAGGGTATTTTCCATTGCATTTTTTGGGATCAAAACTTCAAAAGGAATGAAAAGCCTGGTCTTGCTTTTATATTTTTTGCTTTCTATTTTGAGTAGTATAATATTTGTATGGTAGATACATGTTAAGCACTAAGCTGTAGATTTTGGTCTGATATCTGTAGAAGTCTTGAGATGTTCCAAGCTGAAGAATCCACCACCTGAAAGATTAGATATGTCAATTGTATTTCTTCCTGCTGGGCCTTCTTTTTGAATTTGAATCGATGATAGATTTCCTAACATTTTTATCCTGGAGGTTGCCAAGGATTGAGGTTGAGGATGGGTACTAATGTAAAATCTAATGTTGAGGAAGCAGTAAAGAGAACTTGGTTGTGCGTTACTTTACATTTTTGTCAAAGTACATTTTCCAAATCGCTTTATCAGTTTTATCGAAACCAAGACAGCGCTGAGTTGGGACATCGTACAGTGTTCTGGCTGGGATAATGTAATTCTCAGAGACTGCCAGGGTTCAGAGGTACCTTTCTTTTGATGTTACCTATGTTAGGGTTGTGAAAGGTGCGTTTTCAGAGTCAAAGATGTTTTACATAAAGAAATCAATCAATGTTTCCAATCTTTCTAATGCACAAAACAGAGAATACAATTTCATCCTTCTTTCTTGGTGGTTGAAATAAGACATGGATGGTTTGGTACTATTCAGTACTGTCCCATTGGTAGTTTGAGTTTGATCGTTTTTCCAGTACATTTTGGGTAAGAAACGATGTCAGTCTTATCTAAATTTTTTTGCTGTTATTGAAAATTTGTGATGAATCCTTTAAAGTTACATGAAACAACTATAAATACAACATTGAAATAGCGAAGGAATCGGAGTTCCTGTTTTACAGAGGCAAAATACATCAAAAGTCGAATTTTTAGTAGCAGTAAGTCTTTCGTTTTCTATCTAGAAAGCTTCTTAAGCATTTCCTGACTTCCTGGTGCTTGATAGAAAACCTCAGATTTTGTCAACCTTACCTAGATATTTTGTTATCTTGCAGTTTAAAATATTTTCATTTCTTGCATAGGAATATACCACTTCTTTCTTATGCTATTGTGATAGTTGTAGTTATTATCATCGTGTTGTTCTGACGTTATTTTAGACCCGCTTATCACTCAACTTCTGGGTACCCTTCAACCTCAACTCAATGTTTATACTTAACTATCTTGAGACGCGGTTGGGGTGACCTTCAGTTCCCACTTCATAAACTGAAATGAAATCATGGGAAATTCCAAATCACAAATCATAACAGCATCCAAGTCAGTCTGCTCTCTGTCCTCGTCTCCTTTATCGTTATTGTTATGACTCTTTTTAGCTTAGCCCCACTACTACTACTTATACAACTACTTATACACTTTGAGACAACTACTACTACTACTACAACTACTACTACTACTACTACTTCTACTTCTACTTCTACTTCTACTACTACTACTACTACTTCTACTTCTACTTCTACTACTACTACTACCTATACTTCTACTACTACTGCTACGTATACTTTTACCTCTACTACTACTTCTACTTCTACTACTACTACCTATACGTTTACCTCTACTACTACTTCTACCACTACTACTACTACCTATACTTTTACCTCTACTACTACTACCACTCACTGTCCTTCGGCTCCTTCCTAATGTAATTGCTTCCACCACCCTTACTTCGTCATCATAACTGACATGCCAATGCCAACCACTTGCCGCGTACTTATCTTTAGCAGAAAGACAGAAAAAATGTGTGTCTAGCAAGATAATCCACCCAAAACGATTCTTACCTCCTCCTTTCTAGAGAGTGAATGCCTGTGAAAGAAACTCCTAAAAGGCCACCACACATTGAACAGGAACCACCCTCATCTTATCATCGTTGCCATTATTATTATCATTACTATTATTACTATTGTTACGACACTCTCAAGCCCTACTACAAAAATTATTATTATTATTATCATTTTGTACGAGTTCGCATCGCATGGTTGCATTGAAGGACGTTCACATTACGCTAACTTTATTATGTCACGGAAAAGTGAAGATGATGACTGAACGACAGACCTTTGGGATTTTGAGATTTTTGGAGATAAGTTTTCTTAGTGCAACTTTTACTTGCACTTTTCCTCCGATCATGTTTCTTCCACCTGCAAGCTACAGTTATGATAAACTGGACTAAATATGCCACATTTACTCACGCTCAAAAGTCAGTCAATCCAAACTAAACAAGCTTATTGTGCGAACTCTAACTAAAGCGCATTTTATGGAATAAATTCCGCTCATCTGATTTATGTTTTGAGAAGCTTACAACTAGAAGAAGTTAAAAATAAGAGTGGAATTAGGATTAAAGTTATAATTTTTATAGAAAAAGAAAGGGGTTGGATTGTGAAGAAATAGTTTTTAATAAAACTCCACAATTTAGTACTTCCTTCTTTCTACGAGGAATCATGAACGTTTGATACAAAAAATGCTCTCTAATCTACAGTAATCCTCCATAAAAGGAGTACAGTTAGTTTTATATGCAAGTACTACTGAAGACAGTGAGGTTGTAATAAGCTTATCTATATTTTAACACGCATTAAAACCTCTGGAATTTACCCTATTTTCGTTCGAAGAAGGAACCCAAATCAAAACATAGCTTTAGTTAGTAAATCTTCAGCTGTTTGATTGAGTTGATGTGACATTCTTGTCAAAGTTTGAGTCACCCTTTCCTATAAAAATTAAATAACGGCTTGGTTTGCTACAAATTTCACAACTTGTTTAACAGTAAACTGACAAAGACAAACAATGGCAATGCTTCACATTAGCTTTGGAGTCTGAAACAGACTGGAAGGTCAGAAAAGGGGTACCGTATTTCCGATATTAAGTCTCATGGGGAATTATTGTTTAGAAGGAAACATTTTAAAATTAAAATAATGGAGTAAGGTAGGACGAATTTTCAGCATGGAAAGGTAGAGGGAATTATTTAGAGGGGGTCACTATTAAAGGAGGGAATGAATACCGGAAATCCTTATCAGCAAGTACGAGACGGATGAAAGAATTTATCGTTAGAAATAAATTCTTATCAATGCTTAAAGTTCAAAGAAATACTATACGCTTATTTAACCGAACTCTTTCTCATAAATATAATGGTTAGGTTTTAATTATTATGTAAATTATTGAGAAAAAGTAAAGATAAAAAGAAAACCAAAGATAAATTCTGGATGGGTGTGAAATAAATGTATTGCCTTTACCCTCCAGGATCAGTTATTGATAAGAGAATTAGTTTCAGTGGACTTTTACCACTGCACTGCATGGTTTCATGGTTTAATACTAGACTCACTGAAGGGATCAGATTGGTTAGTAAAAACTAGAAGTAGCTCTGCCTTGGTAAACGAACTTTAAAATAATTATCCATGCAAAGAAAGATACGGGATGGTTGGGGTTCTGAACACGCACACTGAGATTTTTACTTTAATCTAGGGCAGGTTTCAAAATAATTTTAATGGAAAAAATGAAAGATACAAAAAGTTTTTCTAAACAATATTTTTTAAAGCTATTTCACTACTCAATAAGTCAGTCATGGGCTAGTCTAGGAGGACATTATCCCTACCTTTTTGCATAGTAAACGTCTAAATTGTCGCTTGCTCTCTTCATGTAGGTCACTTGCTAACTGATGTATTGGGAGTCATTAATTAATGTAGGATTAATCAGCATATTAATTTTATCCCTCACTGCAAAAGTCGCATGCACGGTAGGTTTAAGTTTTATTACAATCCTGCCACCGAACTTGAATTAAACTCAATTTAAATATTCTTTCTCCTCATTCCTATTGCTTATTAACATCCTTTTGTATTTTCAATTCATCACTACATCCACAATTACTCCGCCATTCATTCAAAAAAATCACAACAACTACGATTCATCTTTACTAACTAGGGAAAAAGCACATGGGCATCCACACACACACTTAGCTAAGGAACTATCAGTAGTAAGAAAAATAAATAAAATAGGCAAAAAAGGGTGATTGTGTTTTTCAGGTGGAAACCCCGTGGAGCCCCGTCCGGTTTACATAGAAAGAAAGAACCAACTTGATCTCTCTTCTTCTTCTTCAGTTCCTTCTAGATAAACTATTAGCTCTCTCACAAACATTAAATCTCCACCCAAAACAGCAAGCAATCCAACGCTGTACTACTTCAATAATATTATTCATTCATGATTTTTAAAATGCAACTACTACTACTACTCCTACTCCTACTCCTACTCCTACTACTATTACTACTATTACTATTACTAATACTCCTACTACTACTACTACTACTACTACTACTACTACTGCTACTATTACTACTACTACTACCACTACTACTACTGCTGCTATTACTAATACTACTACTACTACTACTACTACTGCTACTACTACTGCTACTACTACTACTACTACTACTACTACTACTACTTAAAACACAAAACACCCATTCTTGGGCCACTGCATGAATTCATCTTTCACTGAAGCTCCTTATACGATATTATTTGGAGAAAGGTATAGCATTTCTAACCAGGCAATGAATCAAATAGAATGGTTGTACTTGTACTATATTTTTAATTCTGTTCAATGGTAAAAAGTAAAAATTGAAAGGATTCGACTACCCCAACCAGTCCCCACTAACTCCCACTTTATGAGAACACTTTGTTTAATAAAGTAAAGTAGTAGATTGGTTATAAGGATGGCAGTAGTTGCATGCTATTAGTATACAAAATTTAGCATACCTATGCAGTCTGTGATACACGCAAGGTAAAAAAATGTAGAATAATAGTTAAAGAGTAAAAATTCATTCATTTCTCAATTCCAAAAGCACTTACTTATCCATTCATCAGTTTATAAAATATCCTTATAGAATTATGTTTCCTGTCTCTCTGACTCGCCTCCTTACCATCCGCACACAGCCTATTCCTAATTTACCCACGAAAGACCAAGACCACCGCATGCAAGTTTAGGTAATTTAGTTCATAATTTGTAAAGATCATGTTGTGCAAAGGTTATCTGCTTCAATCAATGAATTGTGTGAATGGAAAAAAAAATAATTGTAGACATAAAAGAGCGTAATTTATTTCCGCTTTAAACCTTGTCACGAAACAAGTGTAGTGAATGGTTGCTATTTAAGTTTAGAGTGATAAAAATCGTATTATTTTTGGGGCATAGAAATTAGCGTTAATTTAATGCATAACGCATTTCCCTTTTTGATTCCCACTCGAGCTTTATTACTTTGAAGGGAAAATGAGAAATTCTATTAACATGGACAAGATAGGACTCATAACATGGAAGGTAAGGGGAATAAAACCGGAGAGGGAATTATTCCGGGTAAGGAATTAAAACGGGAAATACGACAGCTTGGTGGGTGGTTATATTATTGATGGACGTCCAGAACAAAATGACTACACTATGCAAACTGGATTGTTTAGTTCCTAAAACTTCATTGTTTATCTTCCTTGACCCTTTTGTACTTTAGTACATACTACTTTGCTTTGTGCTACCTAGTAAACATACTTTAGTATGACAAATTGTATTATTTTTAGTACAGGAAAATCCATAAAACTAGGAAATGTTTAGCCTCATTTATTCAATTACTTTCACCACACTCGAATTTCCTTTCCCCCAAAAAGTATTTTTTTTCCGGATAGCGCAAAAGTGAATTGGATTTTTAATGGCAGCAATAAAATATCCACTTGCCTTTCATTCTTGGTCAAAAATAGCGTGTGGTGACTTGCAAATAAACGGGAAAGGTATCAAGCACTCCATTGAGTAGAAGAGCATTATTATAATATCCTTACACTTTTACGAGATGATGACAATTATAGAAAACTGAATTTTAACTGTTTATTGTAGTGCTATTGTAACAGAAACTTAACGGTAAAAAATTGACAGCCCTGTAAACTAAATATCTAACCAAGTTTTTTCAAAGGATACAATTTAATACAATTTAATTACCAAATTATAAAAATCCAAATCTTATTCTTTGTTTGAAATTTATGTATACTAGGTTTGAAATATTTATTCGTCTATTATTTTATCTCCCATCTAAGTTTGCTGTCCAAAAATCCTTCGGTATATAAATATTATTAAAATTCCTCACATTTATTCCACTCTCTCAATCCTCCAACGTCGCATGTCGACTTGGTAAGAAGTTTTTGGACAACTTCCAACTTGCAACCAAATTTTGTCCAACTCACAAGTACCAAATCCAACTCACCATCGAAAAGTTAGCTACTCACCTATTTACTTGGAGTAAGGAGTTACTTTTCTATGCAAAAAGCAAGTGTGAAGTTCATGTAAAACTTATTCATTTGAGCAAATACAAAAAAAGCAAAGGGGGCTTCAAAAAGCCAAAATTTCAGAAAATAAAAGAGATTTGAACTCTTTGTTAGATTCAGAACTTTTGTAAAATCTAAATGGTTGGATAGCATATTATAGAATATAGATAGCTACCGTATATCTTCAAAATTCAGCTCGGGCTACTATTTCTAGGTTTTATATTAGTGTGCCATTGCATAGAGCACTATTAGAAAGGGGCCGGTGGCTTAGGGTGGGGCTGTAATACGATGAAATACGGTAATTTAAAGTAGTGTTTCTAGTTAAAGTTCAGCTAAGTTTGAACCAAAAATAGGCCAACGCGAAAGCCAAACAAACTTTGTAGTTTACAACTTCAACTTTTGCACTAAAAACTTTTCAAATAAGTAAGATTTTCTACGTGAGTCAACTCGAATTGATTATAGATTTAGCTAATTAATTCACCAAACCACGCATGCATAAAGGAGGATAAGCCATTTCAAATTAATTCTAAATGGCTTATCCCCTTTCATTGTCTTTATTACGGAGAAGAAGCCGTGTCAAATGGATTTTTGTATCATTATAAGAATCCCTGGTAAACAAGCAAATTTCTTATGCTAATCATAGAAATAGATGTAGATTAAACATAAAGAAAGCCGTTAAAGGTTTATGAAAAAAGTAGGTTTTGAATTATTTGGCTGGATCTCATAAATTGTTTTATTTGAAACATTGTTTTATCTCTAGCAAAATCTTTAACGACTCCGTTTGTTTCTTTTTATTTTTCTACTGTCGGCAAGAAGAAGTTGTAAAAATAATGTAAAAAAAAATGTATTCCTCTAGTTTTTTGGTTGAGTGACAAGTTTATCTGAATCAGCCACTGCACTGTGGGCCTTGGTTTCATAGGCTGGGTTTAAAATATTCCTATTTTTACAAAATGATCACAAGGGTTAAGTGCCGAGGGTAGCTAACACCATCTCAAATGTCGACCACCCACATTATTCCTTCATCTCTTTTTCAGAGATCACAATTTTTGAAGACGATTTGTGTTCCTAAGGTTTATAGATCTAGTTTAGAGGTAAATAATTAAAATTATGCTTTCTAGCTTTATTTCACTGTGCCTTGTGATTGTAATTATTGATTGTTAGCTTTATTTCATGATGTGGTAAACTTTTGAGATAAATATCTTTTTCCCTTTATTGAATTAGCTGAGCTAGGTATGTTTATTTTACAATTTTAAAATGATAATTTTAGGCCGATTAACAATTTTGTGGAGTAGAAAAGTTTTCAAATCATGAAGGAAGAAGATTTCTATTTTTTACTTGTCTTGATGAAACCACCATGAAATCCTTGCATGAAAACGATAACTCTTGGAGTAATCAGTAACATGCAATGCCAATCAATTATCAGCTATCATCTTGCTTCTAGGACAGAGCTGGAGTAGTATAAGTTCGTCAAATGATTTTATGTCAAAAAGAAACCTCCACCTGTCCTTCTCGTGTCGTTTCAGGACTAAGGCACTTTGAGCCTAATAAACAGGGAAAAGACAACACTGAAGACGGCGATAAAAAGTTTGACGAATGAAAATTAGCATACCTCCATACCAGTACTACTACTTCTGATTGCTCCTACTACTACTACTTCAACTACTTCTCCTACTACTACTACTATTACCACTACTACTTCAACTGCTACTATTACTACTTATATTACTACTTCAACTAGTACAACTACTACTACTACTACTACTACTACTACTACTACTTCAACTACTTCTCCTACTACTACTACTATTACCACTACTACTTCAACTGCTACTATTACTACTTATATTACTACTTCAACTAGTACAACTACTACTACTACTACTACTACTACTACTACTACTACTACTAGTACTATTACTTGTATTACTACTACTATTACTACTACTTCTACAACTACTAATACTACTTCAACTGCTACTACTACTACTGCTACTACTGCTACGACTCTTACCATTTAAATTCCTCTTGCTATTGCTGAAACGATAATGTAGTAGTGAAGGTCTGGTTTTCT
Organism: Hydroisotoma schaefferi; assembly: GCA_034682405.1. Classification (NCBI taxonomy): domain Eukaryota; kingdom Metazoa; phylum Arthropoda; class Collembola; order Entomobryomorpha; family Isotomidae; genus Hydroisotoma; species Hydroisotoma schaefferi. Next base: position 30,765 of record JAQFZX010000542.1, on the reverse strand, counting down.
TCTAAGCCTAGTCAAAGATGATGACAATATTTGCTGAAAGGAGTGATCAATGATAGCCATCTTTCCCGATCTTCACGACCCATTTCATAATTCATCCTTCCTTCTCCTTCTGCTTACATTACTTACCTTCTCTTTCTCTCATGCCTCATCCTCATGCTAATAAAATCCTACTGCATAAAATGTCATTTCCTAAGTGTGTTTTCTTTAAGAGTAAAAGTGTGTTTGGATAGTGAGATCAGATCAGACTCGTTAACTCTCTTCTTTCTTCGATCCCTCTTACTTCTTCTGCCAATCTCTGTGATGCTATTCGTTTCACTAAAATGATCTCCTAATGCAACATCCTCCATCTCCAGTTTAGCCAACTATAAAGTTCATGCGGAAGAGTTTTGGCTGGGTGAGAAAAGGAGGGGAATTTGTGGACGCACGTGCCACAGACTTAGATCCGTGTCACATAAACTATTTCATAAGGGACATTATAAATTGCTCCAGGTTGCATATGAATCAGAACTGAGGCTGGCGGAGAGAGAAAGACAAATCCCAGTTGGGTTGTTGTAGATACTTAGTTCAAAGTGGGAGAAATACGGAGCGTTACCTCCGACTACGACCACCACATTTCGGGCGGATATGCATTTAAAGTTGGCTCAGTAGTGGGGGTGGTTGTGGAGATAGAGATGAACGTGCCGATAAGGAGAAAGTCCTCTGTCAACATGGCTTTCTACGTAACCAACGGGATCAAAAGTCCTCCTAGCTTTCTTCATTCCCTCCTCGGTCCTCTTTTAACTACATCAGACACTCTTAGTAATGGAACCAACTACGTGTAGTTAAGACTGGGTGGAAACTTGCTTTGGATAGCAACTGGTTAAGCCATTAATGCAAAGCTTTGCCCTATATTGGGAGTTGTGAACTGAGAGATTACCTAATGATAATGTGTAAATATAAAGCTATACTGGAATATTCCAGTAACACCGTTAGGCACCTCTTATTTATGTTTAATTTGTGGCTGAGGAGAAAGCTATCCGGACGGGCAGAAAGGGTTTTAATTGAGTAGATTTTTTTTAAATAAGTAATATCCATCAATTTTAAGGATATTTATCAGGGGAGTTTTTATTTAAATTTTGTATGGTTTACAAACTGTTTGGTAGCTTAACGTTTTTCTTTTAAAATAGTTTCCTCCAAGGCAGGTTAATTAATGTGCAATTAAATTTACTGTCAGCAGGTTAATCTAGACTTTCTTTATTTCAGTCTGCCAGCACGGATGGATGTAGTCAACTACTTTAAATCCTTTTACGTTAATTCTAAAGGGTCGCTACTTTATATGCTCGTGTATTTTATATCCCTACGAGTAGGAATTTTTATTCTGGTTCGAAATGACACGGTTATATTAGCTTTTGAAGCAAGTGTTTTCCCTGTAGGTTGGCAGAGTGGTTGGTTAGTGTTGTTGTGGTGTGTAGTGTATGTATGTATGACACGGCAACTGTATTCAGACAGCAATCATTGAGACATTCTCCACAGCAAATCCGACAGATTTATAGAAAATCATGATACAAGTATTTTCATGCAAAGCCAATTTTAGTTAAAGATGCAATCTTTCATGGAGGAACTTCTTGGATTTATTCTCTTTCCGATTTGCTCCAAACAATTCTGTAAAAAACTACTGAAGGCTTTTGATCCATTATTTGATAAAACTATCAGGGAAAATTAACTTATTTTAAGACAATGATTTTGTTTGAATTGTTATAGTACAAAAATTTTTAGTTGACGTAGTTATTGGTAAAGTAGATCGACCGTGGGAATGATTTCTTTATCAGAGTAGCACATCTTTCCTATAGAGTTTGTGATAATGATTGAGAATTAATTAATTATGGTTTGGATTTATTTTAAACTGAGGAGGGTCTAATATTGGAATAAATTTGTTATTTTATTTCACAATTGTATCTTTCCTGGTTAAAGGAGCGGAAGTATTCACTATCCAGAAGTGGTTTATGTTGAACGGAGGTTTGGAAATAAAAATGTGAGATTTGAGTTTCAAGAAATTTTGTATTCTTTTTTTACCCTATTTCACCAGACTACTTACCATTTACTGTAGTTAGCTAAAAAAATAGCTAAAGCAGTATAACCATCTTGAAATAGGATAGCATCCCATTACGAAGGTAAACATTTAAGTCTTCAGTTCTGAAACTGGATTTCCAAGGATTTGTATTCTATTGAAAAACCACTCAAGCCATTTGGACTTTTCTTCAAATGGATTAGTAGTAGCAGCATGACATTTGTCAAAAATACAATAGCTTAATAGTAATTCCAAAGTAGCCATTCCTATCTCCCTTCACCACATTCCTTCTTTATGAATTTGAAATAAGACAGGAGTTATGTTTTCCCCAATCATTCATACCTTGAGAAAAACCGTGTGAAAAAAGTACCGTATGTATTAATTCTTTCCCCGTTTTAATTCCCCCTCTGGTTTAATTCCCCCTTCCTTTCCATGTTAAAAGTCCAATCTTGGCCATGTTAATAGAATTCTACTCTTCCCTTCGAGTTAAAGTCCCAAGGGGAATTAAAACGGAAATTAAGGTAGGCAATTCCTTTTGAAAAGTTGAATACGTTAATATTTCCGCAGTCCACCTATAAATAAACCTCATCCGCCGTCTCCAGCCAATATTCTACTATTCTACCATTTAACCGCATTTCAATACGGTTTGTCTGTGAAAAGGTTGAAGTGACCAGGTTTTATTCATGAATGGTCAACTCAATTGTTGTTCTCGACAGTAGTTGTAGAATAACGAGCATCCTATTATTGGATCCGTACAATAAAAAAATAAATCCACACCCATTGCGGTTGGTCAGTTCCATATTATCTTGATCTTTCGCTTCACAGGAAAAACCTCACAGCAATTTCATATGCACAAATAACTCTACATGCAACGTATCTAGCTTCAAAAAATAAAACAAATTGAAATAAAACATCGGTGCCAGTTTTTTTAAACAACTGTATGTACATTACTTAATGAAGTGGGAATAATTCACTTTCTAACTTGCGATTTATAATTTTTATTTAAAAAAACACATTTATTTGTTGCACTTTACACGACCGGTTCCACAATGCTTCTTCAGGCGTAGAAACGATGCTTGCTTAAAAAGAGTGTCGTCTTTCCTAAAAATATTGAATATTTTAGTAAAATTTCTTCACTCAACAGTACATTAGTAAGCACATTCGTATAAACTATCACCAATATTTAAGTACTGTCTCATTCTAACTGTAGTTGAGCAATTCCCTTGTTCGTATCTTATCTGCTAGTCATTGTAAAATGACTCATTATCCATAATTCCCAAAAGGTTAGGCGTTATCGGAGAGTAGATCTGAGGAATTTCCAGTAGTTGGGTTTCCAGGAAAACTATTTCCACCTCATCCTCAAAGTAAAATCCTCTGAGTAATTTCCCTACTATGAAGAGGTGAGCTGGTTAATTGTACTTGAGGATGATGGTGCTTTGATGGTTGGGACTGATGGTGGTTGTTGGTCGGTGATGTGGTTTCCTCTCCAGAGATCATTGGAACTAAGACCTTGAGTTTTTTCCTTCCAGATAATATTTTATTATTCAGTTCATGAAAGTGCACAGGCAGGACTCAATAATAATATCACGTTAATGAAGTTATGGATTAGTCTTTTGTAAAAATTCATTAAATCGGAGCAGGAATTTCTAACCATAACTTTTCCGATGTTTAAAGCAGTCGTTTTAATTTTTGTATTTTGTCATTTGTTTACTCCTAAAGCAGTACCAGCTCGTGAAAGACTTACTCGTGGGCGTCGTATTGTAATGTTCAATGAATAAATAACCGTGTTCCTGTTTCTTGCACGAAAGTATAATCTTTCCGTTCTGATGACATTTTTTCTAATCAACGAATATTCATAAAATTACATAATATCGTCTAGCCAAACATTTTACCCTGGCCTTATTATTCCTTATTAAATTTATACAACTCAAGGCAAAAAACGGTCCTCTTGTTGTGAAAAAAAGCCAAGAGCATAAATAAAAGGAAACATCCGGGAGGGCGATGGATAAATAAAACTTGTAAAAAAAATAAAGTTTACCGTATTTCCTGGAATAACTCCCCCTCGGGATAACTCTCCCGTACCTTTCCATGTTAAAACTGTAAATTCGCCCTATCTTGCCCATGTTTTTTTCAATTTTTCATTTGAAAAATAACTCCCCCAGGGGTGTACTTTCGGAAATATGGTATTTGCTCCGCTGGACGGATCGTAATTGAATTGCATTTTAAATTATGATCTACGGCACTTATTATTTTACCAGTTATTTTGTAACGAGACCTTGGATTTTTCCCTAAATCATCAACCATATCCAACTTTATTAGAATCTTGAATCTTTTATTCAGTTATCCCATAAAATAATTTGATTACAAGACCTTCATTTCCTGCTCCGCAATCAGTCAAGTAATAAGCAAGTTTTAGTTCACGCTGTTACCCAAAAACTAGCAAACTACCTACTACCAGCAATAAGCAAAACACTTGCTACCGTATGTACCGCTACTGCTTTTTATTTTGCTCCCTTCAACTCAAACAACCTTGTTTCTTCATATATACATTTTTTTTACTGATATTTCATATCCGGAAACCCGATCTGTGCAGAGATTGATCAACAAGGTCCCTCCATCCATATCCGCCTTCCTATCCCCATGAAGTAGATAATCTCAGGTAAATCAAATAAATTCTAAACAACTCTCCCCTTGCTTGGACCCTATTCACTTCAATTTCTCATTGTCAAGCCTTTCACCAAGGTTTCCCCTTCTTAACTAAAATCTTTTAAAACTTCTTTCATCAAGATTTGTCCTTATAGAATACCCTTCGTTCAATGATCCGGAAAGCTGAAGCAAAAAGTAGGGATCAAGAAATAAAAGGACCAGCTGCTCCTTTTGTTTTCCTTATTCCCAAAGTTCAAAAATCTTGGTTCAATCCAACCTTAAGCCATTCATGAATAAAAGCTTGGAATATAAAAAAAAAAGAAACCTTCCTCACAGCCACTTTAGGAGATGTGCTTGATCCTTTTTGCTTACCATATTATTGATTCTTAAGTATGCCTTTAGTTTACTTTATGAATTACATCGTCTTATAAAAAAAGAAACCTGCTTGTATTAGTATCGCGAACGCGATAGTAGTTAGTCTAGTGAACGTGCCGTTGCTCCACAAATTACGGGCAGAAGCCAAGACAATCTTTTAAGGATTTTGAGCCTCTTGTAAATGAATATTTCAGATGACAACACCTGCCCCTCTTTTAGGCTGGAATATTAGGGGAATTTCATTCTATAAAGCATAAAACTAATCCATAGCATTTTATTTGTATTTTATAACTTTTGCTCAGGAGACCAAGGTAATTTAATTGATTTTTAAACTTCCAACAGTTCTCGAAACAAGGGCTTGTATTCTTTATGGATGTGCCTGGTCTGGACACATGCAGGATTATGAATATCTATCTATTTGCTCGGTAACGTTGCGTCATTTAAGCACGTTCTGAATATTTTAATCGAATTATCCATGGAGAAATCATACTGAGGATTTTGATTCCCAGTACTCACATCCCCTTAGCAATACTTTGATTATTTAGAAGGCTATAAGGTTGGGTTCAAGCCCTCTGAATGATATAACATAAATAATATTCTCGATCCGCTTGATAAGTTAGACAGGTTAGGGCAACTTCTTTGTTGTCGCTGACCCAACTTAATAAGTTTCTAGCTATGGAACCTGAGAACCAGAAGCCAATTTAGCTTCCATAAACTTACATAATCTTATTTCTATGCAGTGCAACCTTTTTTGTCTGTTCCGCAACAATATAACGTCTAGCCAAGCCAGGTGAGCCCGTACAATGCGGTTGCAATAAGAAGTCTGGAATGAAAAAAATTGGAGCAGACCCACAAATCAAGCACCAAACCAAGGTCTATAAATCAAATCCCCAAACGGTCCTGGAATGAAGTCCCCTGTCTTTGACGACGACAATTGAAAAGCCAGACAGGGAAAAAACATAATGGAAGCTAAATTCAAAGAAAAACCTTGCTACACAAAAGAAAGTAATGTAAAAATGACGTACTATAAGTCGCATCTTGGACTGCCAGAACTGTTGACTGCATTTTATTCATGTTAAAAGGTTGAACTGAAGTAAGGATCTTCAGTGTAAAAATAATTGCAGATTGGGTTAGTTCCTGTTAACATACCCTTTTCTGTGGATTGAAATGCATTTATTTCTCGTTAAAAAACTAGCTAATTACTAAATGCAAAGGGGTTAAAGGGCACGGACATTTTTCGGTTAAAATTGAAAAGCACACTTAAAAATTGTAGATTGGCCAAAAAGCAAAGAAGAAAGTTGTTTTATTTTAAATGTTCAGTTTATTTTACTGATTTTGATAATAAATCCAAAATGGTTGCATAGTTTCCCTTAATTGCATCATACATTTGAGTTCCAACAACTTTCAAACTTTCTGTACGTATTTATTGAAGCATGAACATTCTGAGAAACCTCTCAATCTGGCCATATTCGGTTGGCCTTGGTTGCAACCAAGCTATTTATATACGGAACCTTTCCTTCCACCAAATTTTATATTTTTCCATTTTCTTTTGTCAAAAAGAGGCCTGTCCTTTATTTTGAATCCTCAATAATAGTAATAAACCAATAAAAAGAGGACTTTTTTCAAAACAAAAGCAAAATACCTTCTTCCACCTTCTTATTCTGTGACTGTTAAAAGTTTCATTCATATCCCTAACTTTGCCACACCCCAAGAACACTTAATGTTCTACATTACATTGCCTTGAATTTGACCCATCAGCGATAGTGTCCTAAAGATAATAAACAAATTGGGAATCATCATTACAGCTTTTTGTGTATGTCTCGTAAGTAGAAAAATACAATGAAAATTGTCCAAATCCCTTTTTAAAAACGTTGTCCATCCCCTTTTCAACCCATTTTTGTTCCTTTTTCTCACTATTTGCCCTAACTCTTTGCGTGAAAGCAGTAGTAAAAAAGCTGTAAAAAAGTGTCTGTAATAAAATTAAATGTAATGGGAACTGGGCCGGTTGTGTACTAGGAAAGACTAATGATTATGAATAGCGTGCGACTGACTCAAGTGAACCTACCTAAAAAGAAAAGTATTTAGCAGAGGTTAGGAATTGAGAGCGACCCCTGCGGTGGAAGACTAGGCGGCTTTCCAAGAACTTTGCAGAAATATATTAGACAAAAAAGGGAAGAAACAACAATAGAGACAACTCAAGTCCGTTCATTAACTATTCTCAGTCGGTGGACCTCTCTCTCTTTGTCAATTGATTTGGGGGTGGTGGTGGCGAAATGGCATAAAAACCTACGAATGCATTTAGTAGAGCACAAGCTAGGGTATTTTAGCAGTAGCGTATACTGGAAAAATTTATTTAATGGCACTTTGGACCCCCAAGCCACGGGTCATTATCTGAACCGATCGGTCTCAATTAAATCGTCCAACTCGACTCGTACTCGTACTAGTAGAAAAGTTGTATGCAGACTACTGCAAATGTCAGCATTATCGGTTGTGTTGGTTCGACCCGTGGGTTTTTTTACCCACATCGGGTGACGGATGTCACTGACCAGACCCACATTCAAATGTGTTATGTCTCGCTTATAAATAACAGACTACCGTATTTCCCGATTTAATTTCCCTGGGGATAAATTATAAATTTTATTAACATGGACAAGATAGGGAAAATTTAATTTTTTAACATGGAAAGGTAGTGGGGAATTATACCGGGAGGGGGGGGGAATTATTTCGGGGGGGGGGGGGGGAATTAAATCGGGAAATACGGTACATTGTGTCTGTTGCGTAAACTCGGAAAAAATGTTCACGAACGCTTAAGCATCACGCGTAATCAATATATTTAGTAGGGTAGCAGTAATTTAATTAGAATACCGTGTTGCCGGAAAATACTCCCCCGGGGGAGTTAATGTTTAAATCAAAAATTGAAAAAACTTTTAACATGGGAAAGATAGGGTGACTTTTAATTTTTAACATGGAAAAGATAGGGGGATTTTTTTCGAGGGGGAGTAATTTCCGGAAATACGGCAGGAAATTTCTTGAAGATCTGTTCCTTTAATTAAACTCGGTTCCAATTAAACACGCTATTTTCTCCTTCCTTGCCGAATAAATAACTACATTTTTAGAATTTAATTCTGTGACATCTTTATTGGAGTAAATACGCAATCGGGATAAAGTAGGATGTCTGTACCAACTTCTAGTGCAGCCCGGCTGAACAGTTTTTTCAAGAAATGTTTACTCAGTCTTCTTAATACTTAAAATGTTTTGCAAGTCCATTACAAGAAATGTATAGCTTAATTAGAAGAAATACAATGGAAGAAATGAATGTTTCTATCAAATAATAGATATCCAAATGCATGAGTGAAATATCGTACCGTATTGTCTTGAATAGTGGCCCGGGTCATTAAATTATGTTTGACCTTGTTGAGAGGGCCACTATTCGGGAGGGGCTCCTAGGCTGAGATTTCTAAACTGAACATATAACAACGCAACGTATAAAAGCGAGTAAATGCTCCAGGCTTTTTATTCGGGAGGGGCTACTATTCGACAGGGGTCACTATTCAAGACAATATGGTATACTTATAAAGAATTCATTTTCCAACGGTCTCATTGGAATGAGGACCAATAAAATGGAACAAATTTGAGGCAACCAATGCTTGATAAATGACACTCGCAGATACAAATACAGATACAGTATGAAATACTTAATAAAAAAAAGTATAGTTAAACGTCTCCAAAACCCAACAACTCTTCTGGACGATTGAAAGTGCTAAAAGGAAAATGAAGAATAAAGTGAAAAAGAAGCAACAAAATGTGAGGCACACGACGTCCAAATGTCTCTGAAATAGTAAGACCATATCGGGGAAAATTACCCAACCCTTTTCCTGTAAGGGATATTGCAGACTTTTGGCAATAAAATAATTTGCAAACAATACTACCAAGTCTAGACAAGAATTAGGTTATTTTGCCCAGACGGTCCAATCCTTGACTCCAATACAAATGTAATTTAGAGACTTTTCTTGATGCTTCTGACCATATGGCTAGAGTGAGGTCACTTTTCTTTATATTCGTCAGATTAGTACCTAAAACCATGGGGGAGAAGGAGTACTTACTTATTTTGTGTCATTTGACTTTATTGCATGGAGACTTGTACCAAAACTTGCAAATACTCCATTCTTCCCCACCATTTGTAAAAAAATGCGTAGCGTTTTAAAGCATGCTGAGCATAATAAGGAAGGATTTCCTCATAAGTGTAATAAAATAAACAGTTGGAATAAATGAGTAGGGCATTCTGCCCTAAAGGACTGCTGTTTAGCTAGAATGGGTTAATGGGAAATTATTTCAAGTACTTATTCCAAGTTTTAAGGTGTTAGTTATGTGTTTAAAAATTGGAAAGCTTTGATGATGAAACCTCCTGCCTGACTCTTTTGCAAGCGTGCAAATTTGATACTTTACTGTATTTGATTACTAAAAAGTATACAAAGCGGGGTGCTGTTTTTACCGTTTGATGAATTATTATTACTCTAGTTCAGTTAATCTAAAAATGTATTGATCTGAATACTTGATGTATGCATAAAGAGCTGTCATTCCGGCTTAACTACGGCTACTACCATTCATTTATGTCCTACAACCGTCGTGTCACGAGGCGACACTAAATATTGAATAACAGGAAGAAGGGAATAAACCAAATGCCGATTTCACCGTGCACAGTTAACCTTACTGTGTGTTAATTAACCGTTAAACCTCTGTAGAACGCCCCACGTTATATTTTAAATCCAGGACGCATATTAATAGAGACTGGTGTTCTACAAGAGATGGCATATTAAAAGTTTTACGGCATGCACTCCACTTGCCATTTAAACTTATTGCTTGCAAAAGTAATCCCAACTTTTATATACGGGATCGGTTTCTTGACCAAGGAAGGATAATAAGATATAGCAGTTGTCGACTTTAATATAAAAAATCTACGTAAAACGTCCATCCTGCGTGACACACATGGTCACTACTACCCTAACTTAAGTTCTATTGCGTTGTATCTACAACCTACGGAGAAGCATACACCCATTCTATGCAGCTTGCAGTTAATAATGACTATGTACGATTATTAATGCACAATAATAAAATATATGTAATAAAACAAGCAGAATAATCAAGACGCGGAGCATAGAAATTGTAATAATTACCGGTTGTGGAACAATAAAATATTTATTGTGGAGTTGCAACCACGGATAAGATATTTATTGCACTTTCTTTACACTCAGAGAACCAGAACCAACTGCCATGTGCCTAAAATCCCCATTTTTCTTGCTATCATTCCACTTATGTTTTGCAATAAAAAGTTTCACTCAGTACGGGATGTTTGCATGTCAAACTTGGTACTTGGTATTTTAACTCATAGTATGTACAAGTAGGTAGGTAACTGTAAGTAAAGTTGGACTTAAAACCGGATTATTATTTGGACATTTATTATCATTAACTTCCCCATGCAGTTCCAGTTCAGTTCAAATGGCTGGCTACTATTCCGGGATAAAATACATTAACTTGTGGTTAATATGCATGGTGGTTTTAGACAACAGTTCCTTTACGGACAGATGCAAACATTAAATACACAGAAGATAATAAACCATACTCCCCTCGTCCTGACGTTGGGGTTAGTAACCGGTATATATTGATTAACCATTAATTTATTTGACAAATGGGAGGGTGCTGTACACATTTTGCGAATATTTTTTGTAACCAAGTATTAACATTTCGCAGAAATGAAAAATCCATGCGGCACACCATAGAATATGCCTCCGTTCCGTACTTAATTTTACGTTCATATTTAACCTACACAAGTGAATTAGAAGAAGCTGGATATTCTTCTCGAGATTGCACCTTTGTACATACTTCCTATTAACTTTTAAATTTTAGGCAGACTTGTGAATAAAATAAAACTGAAAGAACTAAAAGAAAAATAAGCTTGTGTATCTTGCATTTCCGACATTCGCTGACCGGTGCCCCTACTGAGAATCACAAATGCCATGTTTAACATAAAAAAAAGTGATCTCAACCAGAAAAACGGACTCCCAGTTTTTGTTTGAGGGAACCTGGAAAAAGTGGAGCATGATTTTGTATTATTCAGATGTATTATATTATCACACTCTTCTAAATTCTTAGGAACAATGATCCCCATTCCGTATTAAATCCGTCCACTAAAAATTCTGCCGTGGGATTCCAATTGATCCCATCTCTATTCGCGATGCTATAACTGTACCATGCTTCTTGTTCGGCCGTAAAATCCAGAAACTTTATCTTCTAAGGTGTGTGGAAATCATGCATACACAATAAAAAAATCTAGAAGCTAGTTTTGTAAATCTCAATTCCAGGATTTTACTAATGTTAGGTTGGAAGCCTTGTTTTTCCGCAGCATTATAATTGGACTGCATAAAAATGATACCTGAACAGAGGAAATGCTACTTTGGTCTCCAGGCCGGTTTTTACTGCAACGAGGATCATCCTTATCCCCCGTTAGATTGAATTGATGAATAAGTTATGGGCTTTGTAAATGCTGAGTTCGGCTTACGGTCGCTATAATAAATAGTTTTACAACTCCTAAAACGACTCCTGTGACTTGGTTGTGAAGTATAAATTCTTAACAGAAAGATACGAGAATTTAGTACAGAACGGGTAAATCTGGCATGGATAGGGAGGAAGGAATGCAGGCTACTTTTTAGTTCAACACTTTTTGTATTGGGAGATATTGGAAGTAAATTGGCAGTTAAATCTGTACTTTTTCCGATCTTTATTTTTCCATCCATTAAGTTTATTGGGTTGCAAGTCTAATTTGCATTTATAACTTGGTGCAGTTTCCTTGAGATTTATACTACTTTTTATGTCATTTTTTTTAATTAGGCATCAGTGCTTTTGCTCTCTAATTTATTTATTTAATTTGTATAGTTTCATGTACTTTTTTGAATATTTAATAACGAGTTTCATCTCGATTTCTACAGTACAAATTCAGCTTTTAAACGGGGAATTCATGAAGAATACCTTTATGAAGAAGGTTAGTGGTTTTGGGTTTTCATTAAAAGGAAAAGGAGCCAAATCTCTGGTTCTTTCCAGTTAAATTGATCCTCCATCAAAGCTGTTAATTACGGGTAGAATATAAAGTATTAAACTAAAACTAAAAGTTAAAGCCACCCTGTTTCAGTAGTGCTGAACTAAAAGCGAGAGGTAAATAAACTTCAGGTGTCCTTACTTCCATAAAACCTATAAGGATCGGTAAAATAATGTTGAAAATATCCATTAATGAGCTTATGAGCTTTTGGTCGATGAAATAAATGTTTGCTAGTAAAACACACATCCCTGAAATTATTAGATCAAATGCACCCAACGCCATTACTCCTGTACAGGAGGATAATCTCTAGTAATAAAACCGATAAACAGGTTAATACGGTTTTGTGAAAGCATACAATGTTGGACGATCTGCAATGAGACAGTTTTTAATCGTTCCTCGATTAATGAATTCCAGTTGTAGGGTTTAAACTTGTAGAGATTTACAGTGGATTAGTAATACCGAGAGGTAAGATAAGAACTTATCCTGCAGCTAGCTCTATGTAAATGAATAAATTCAAAATGAAATCTTTTCAAGAAACATAAAACCACTCAGTTTAGTTCATTAATGAGAGGGAAGTCTACCAAGGAAAGTTTCATTAATCTGGTTTTAATATTTCATAAAATAATTATGACCGTTTACCTGCCCCAAGTTTGCAATTAAATATAACTTGTCATCTGCTGGCTTCAAGTTTAATTTCCTTTGCGTTGTTGGTTTGGTTGATACTGAACTAACAACTAAGTTAATATTGAATGAGCTTCATTAATGCTGACATTTCGCTAAACTCTTAAAGACTGTGATGTCCTTACCACCGAAAATATGGGGTTTGGTTTTGTATCATAATAACTGTCAAAGGGTTTTTATCAAAGCTTTCAGCCATCAATGTATTTATTACGCAAAGGGGTTTCATTAAACACGCTAAATTAAATAGCTTTCATTTGATTCAAACATAAGCAGTTTAGTAATTAACAATCTGTGTGGTTCTTGATTCATAAAAGAACTTGTAAACCACCAAGTGAGCATGCCGAAGCAGAACCTATTTTGGCCAGGTACTTTTTTGCAGTAGTACCTATATTTTCACTATTTTAAATGAACAGAAGATGCTTTGCTTTTTTTTCTAGAAAAAATGGAGATTTCCTTCATGAGTCATTTGAGGTTAAGTTTTATTTAATAAAATGCCGTGGTAAAGTTCACCTCCCTAAATGCCGTCTTTAAGCTGCTTATTACTAGAGTAAGTAACAAATAGACTAAAGTTGCCCTCCAATCTTTCTTTATCCAAATATTTCATGTAATAAAATAAATTAATAAATTAAATAAATCATACAAATGCAATTTATTTTCATAAGATTTCCTCGCGTGCCTTAACTATCCTTTAAGCTAGCATTGTGTCATTTCTCTCTAGAGTGTGCAAATATTAATACAAAACCCTGGTAGAATTAAGCATAATTGAAGCCGGCAAACTGTGTACATTTACTTACGCATAAAGTTACGTACGTAATACATGTACTGCAGAGAGTAATGAAGCACATCAATTAAAGAAATCAGCTCCATGAATATCCACTCTCGTGCCCGGGCCTTAGTCTCAGCTGAACATTAATTAATCCTTTCCACAGACAATTGCAGAAGACTTAGAAGTTTCTGGCTGCATAATTAATTTATGTACATACTATGAATCACATTACATGTCCATGACTAAAGAATACCTTTAGCAAAATCAACATTGAACCATTCTGTACGCTCCTCTGAAAAGTGATGCATATATATTTCATTAAAAATTACACGAAAATCGTTTGAATGTAACTCTTTTTTGTAAAGTGCTTATTCAATTGGAACAATCTTAACCTGCAAACTGATGAATGAGACTTTGATTTAAGCTAAACACATTACTTTGCATAGAAATGTTGTAATGGAGTAAAAAATCCTTTTCGTCGAAATATCATCATATCCGTAACTCTGAAAACGTTCACGATTGCAAAAACTAAAACTCATTCCATGTGAATTAACAAAATTCATGTAAAATCGTCTACAGAAGAAACCATGCCAGAAAGTCTAGTACAAGATACTTTGACAAAACCGAACGAAAACTTGGAGTCATTTATCGAATACACCCCAGAAATACAGCCTGAGCTACATAATTCAATTCTTGTAAATTTTAGGTTCCACTTTAGAAATAAAATTGAATAGGGGTAGAACATAAGAGCGGCTACTACAGGACAGGTTACAATAAGGAGTTGTACGGAGTTTAAAACTCCTTTTCAACAAATCTCCAGCGAAAAATGTTCCAACCTCGCCCTCTTTCTTTAATTATTTCTAAAACTCTATTAGTTTTCTGTAGCATTCCTTATTTTATGAATTTATTCTGTACTTTTACAATAATTCTTAGAAGCCGAGAGCATTGCAGACTTTGCAAGAAAGTTCAATAAAGAAATAAGCCTATGTTTATGGAAATGCTTAAAAATTGCAAGAGCAAACTTAACACGACTAGTCATTCCTCTCGGGTTTTATAGCATCCACCATGGATTCCGTAATTGCATGTTGTAAACCCTTCAAATAAAGTCTTGGCTTGTTGTCTAAGACACTAAATGATTGAGATAAGATCCAGTGCATAGAAGAATACAATTTAATCCTTACCTACCTAGCTACTTAATAAAAAGAATGCGGTGTGAGTGAACTTATGTGGTTGCAATTTGCAATGCAGGTGAATTTACTCAGCATCCCAGTAGTTCCTACCTATCCAATCGATCTCATGGTGTGCGTGTGCATACTTTCCGATTCTGTGGCTACCTTAAGCTTCTATTGATTGCAGTCGACCATTTTTATTTTTACAACGTCCCAGAACAGCCTCCAATTATTCCAAAACTTTAAAATATAAAACTATCAAGCTTTAAACGATTCGATCAAGCACTCGGCTTGGCCATCACAATCTATCCAATTTTGTATTTTTCTTAGTCAAGTCGACGCCAAGTTCATCAAAGATCTTATAAAGATAGCCAAGCAAGTTGTTTTAAGAATTGCAATAGTATAGTTAATATTTCATGCATATTTTACTTTTTAGTACGTGTTGGCTGAAGGAGAATCAGTATGTAGCTAACGCAATGCATACAATATCTGGAATTACTTCGAGGCTGAGGTTGTTTGCGGATAGTTAAGATGTTTTGGAGTGGAAGGCTCGTTGGGATCAGCAAGCCAGTCTGGAATTGAAGCATCAGGGGTAAAAACGATAATTGGAGGAGGATAAGCAGCGAGTTATCGCGACGAGGAGCAAGTCCGCTGCCTGGTGGTGCTAAGCAAGTCCTTGTAATAGGTGGGGACACCGTGTAAGCACAAAGGTATGAACGCATTGTAGTTTTAATTAGAGCTGAAACGACTTCAACGTTTTGGAACAGTCCGATTTAAACAATTACCCATTACCATCTTCTAAGACAAATTATATAGTAGATTAGATAGGTAGTGGGCTCATTTTCACTTCTTCGGCTGGTGCATGGTTCCACCGCATTGGTGTATTGCTGGCTATTATCTTTTGGCAAGTCATTAAAATTGGTCGTGCAAGGGGTCAACAACAAAGAAGAAGGCGAGCCGTGGTTTTTTGAGATATTCGGTTAGAAGCCTTCAGTAGGGGTGCTGAGGGACCCCCGTAGGCGCTAGTCACATCGTACTGCTACATAAGATCGGACTAGCTAAACTGATTATGGGTGTTTTAGCTCCGTATTGAGTGTCTTTAGGGTCATCGCGGAGAGTTAGGCACGGAATGGTATTTATTCGTGTTAAGGTAGACTAGAAAAGATAAGACTAAACACGGCAAAAGTCAACATAAGATTATAACTTAACATAACCTTTTTGCACCGTAATGAATTGCTGCAGTAATGGAACTAGCTGTCACGGTCTTGAATTTTTTCTTCAATGGAAATATTCATGCTATTATATTCCTCCATATGTGCCACAATTGCTCCGGTTTCCCCTTCAAGCTAATTGACCTTCTGCTGGGCAGTCTTCAAGTGGTTTTCCGTAAGCGTTCGTATTTGTTCTACTCCGGCTCGCGAAGGCTGTCCTGCAGGAACTGCTTTTGAAGATTTTCAAACGACTTGATCTTTGGCTTTTGGGAGGGGACTGCTTCCTCTACAGTGCCTTTTAAATAAGAATTTCCAAAAGAAATAGCTTTGGCCCATAGTTTCACAAGCTTTTCCAATCCAATTAGCTCAATATATTCTAGGATTGTTCCAAAGCCGAACGGCTTGTGAAAGTTTTGAAATTCCATGGCGCAGCAAATGTCTAGGATTATCTTTGCTAATAATTGCTCCTTAGGTCACATAACAGAACTTCAGGAAGCCGTAGAACGCAGTCACTTAACCTTGATCCGTCCCAGAACTAAGACCCCTTGGCGAGGCTGTGCCAATAGGGGTGCACAAGGACTCGTATAGCTCCGGAGTCGGTGCTGCGTTACGGCAAAATGAAGGTCAAGGCGAAAAAAATATCGCAAACGCCAGTCTAAACCGTTGCTAGATCTTTGGGTCTTTAAACTATAACGCAATAAGCTCATGAATAAGACTAAAACGAACTAGTTCTATACTTTATGCATGCCTCCATGATTATTCGATCAGTAAGAATATCAATATGCCCAGATGTCGTAAACGTCCTGGTTCCAATCTACCTCTTGTTTGTGTACCTCTGCTAAAAATTAATCCCACAAGGGTACACAAACTTTAACTAGAAGGTTTATGAGTAAAGTATCCCATAAATGCAAACTGCACCATGTGTGAAAGAAATGCTATTAAAAACTGCAAATTTCGCAAATACTTTTTGCATCCATCTTTCTTCCTTTTAATACCTCTTAAACTTTTTACATCTCCTTGGGTAAAGTTAATTTAGAAAGTTTTATAGTATGCATAAAAAACACAGTAAACTACTCCTCCCTTTTATTATCCTTCAACTGATGGAAAACACGTTATTTTACTGTAATAAATAGTATTATGCTTCTGTGTGTGTATACGGAGGAGGATAAAATGTCAACTTATCTTCCTACTACTTGGATAACTATTTATTTTTCCTAGTTTGAAGAATTGCATAAAGATGTTTTTAACTGGGAGGATAAGGAATAAGACCACTTCTTCAATTGCCAACTACTCCACCCAATTAGTTCCTACCTTGTGGTAAACTCCTACTACTTCACGCGTAATATAAAGTTGCTTCACGATGAAGGGAAACAGTGATATCCCTATTTCAATGGTGGTCAATAAAATCCCTTTTTTCTAGTCTTCAGTTGACATGAAAACATACACCAACTGATGTACAGATAAAAATGTAAATTAGGTTTAGTTGCGTTAGGTTGGTTCAACAAAATTTGAAATTTCGAAAGCAGAAAAAGTGTTAAATTTGCTTGTTGAAATTTTCCACTGATGCATTGTTTTTTAATCTTTTTACTTTTTACAAAATCTTATTACTTATAAATTACAGAATATACAATTCCTTAGTTCCTCCCAATTTAATTTCTACAAGGGACGCAAGCAGAATGCAATGGCATAAAACTCATGAAATATTAAACTACCGATGCGATACAGACAAAACATTCGGGTGTAGATTACAAATGGTTTTAAAATTAAATAATGCAACGGAACAATGAAAAAAGGATGGAAAAGCTGTCATTTAATTTGTAAAGACATGGTTTGACGTATCTTAACGCAAAAAACTTAAACTGGGATTCCAGTAATTAAATAATCAACCCACAAAATTCATACTAAAGTTAATGTTTAGAATAGGTACCTTCCTTGAACTTTATTTTAAGGACTATTGAAACTTTCAAGCATCCGCTAAGCTATTTAACCTAATTCAGGCTTAATGCTAAATTCTAACACACTACTACTGCTGCTACTGTAAAGTATAGAAATGTAGCCGCGGTTAATCTACGGAAAAATATATTTTCAAGCATGTATGACATGGGAGGGATACCCGGTTTAACATGTAAAGGATATAAACGGCTAAATTAACGCGTGCGGTTATATTTCGCGACTTTACTACTACTACTTCTACTACTACTACTTCTACTACTGCTACTGAAATTATTACTTCAACTACTACTATCTCTAATACTACTGGTACCACTACTACAACGTTAACTACTACTACTACTACAATTACTACTCCTGTTGCGGTATATACTACTGAAATACATCTACTATGTTTAGCCGTTTGTTTGGATCCTTTCGCTGCAGTTGGACAATGCTTCATGGCCAAAACGATGCGAAAGAATTACGGGAGAACAATAAGTGTATGTTGAGGTACGCGTTTTGAATGCAAATGATAAAAAAAGAGGCCCGGAGGAACAATGACGGGTTCGTTGCTCTTTCCATTGCATCCCATCCCATTATTAGGTGGAAAGAGGCAGGAATACTACAACATCTTGGGAACTCGAGGAAATTTTTTTTTACTAAATAAAGTATAACTTACTGAAACCCCTTTTCTGCATGCATTGCATAAAATGCTGACTGACCAAGTTGAGAAAGAAACAACGCACAGGATACTTTGTCCATGATGCAGAAAGTTCTAAGAAAGATTTTATCCCTCCAAAAAATGATGAATTGAATACTAACCGTACCACAGCAAAATTAAAGCATATGCCAAGCTAGCTTTTGGTGAAAATACATTTTTGCTACTGCTATTACCACTACAACTACTACTAATGCTGCTACCGCTTCTCCTATTACTGCTAATTCTAACTTCTACCTATACTACTAATTTTATTGCAAACGCTTTTAATATTCTGTGAATAAAGCAAGTCATAAAGCCAACCCCTTTCTGTTCCAGCAACCTGCTACAATACATTATAAAAAAACTTGGTATCCTCTGCCAGTTTTACCTAACCCATTTGCCGATATGAGATTTCTTAATAATAATGAGACACTACCAAAAGTATAATGCATCCGATGGGTTGTGGTTGTAATAAACCTGCTCGAGGTCTTTGGAGCCTTCATCGTTCTGCAGGTTTCTTTCACTACCCGTCTCTTCACCTTTTTCCAGCTAGGTAGTACTAGTAATAGTAGGTGTAGTAGTAGTGGTAGAAGTAGCGGTAGTAGTAGAAGTAGTAGTAGAAGTAGTAGTAGAAGTAGTGGTAGAAGTAGTGGTAGAAGTAATGGAAGCTAAGTATTTTAAATAAGATGAAGCATCAAGGTATATTTTAGCATACCAAACTGAGGAGAGCACATGTTTAACCTGTCGGTTGGGACATTTAACATTCCTTAGCTGGTATGCATTCGCCATTCGAACACACAGCCCTTCCAGTCGAACTGTGGGAAAATATTTTTGTTAACAATGCTTTACTTGCAAGTTCAACATTATTAAAAAACATGAAATGTCAACTCAAAAAAGGCCTACTTACACACAATTATATCATTTTAATTGGAAATTTGAGGAAATCAAACCTAGTCAAAAGTAAATTATAAATCTGGAATTTTTTGAATAGGCTTCAGAAGGATCATTGCAAATCTAAATCCAGTAGATCTGAATTTCAGGAAACAATCATAATAGTGAGGAGAAATGGAAATGAACTTTCTTTCAGTTACGCCGCATATAATTTACCCTGAGCGAGCTGCATTCGGGTGCAACTAACCACACAAAAAACATGTTAATTAATTGGAATACTTTCAAACTAGTGGTAAAATATAGTATAAAAATGACGAGTTCTAAGAAATAGAAAACCGTGAATTATTTATCCCTTTTGTCTTCTTTTCTTAGTGAATTTGACTTTATTGTTTGTTTTACAATATTGTTGCTTCAATTTCTTGGCTCGAGATAATTTTGCGTCCTAAATTATCAGACTCCCTGTTAAGTTAGTAATTAAAAAAACATAGTAACAAAGGTGCATGTATGTAGCAGATTGTCCAAGTAAAGTTTGTGTAAATGGAAAGAACTGAAGATTAAATAACTCCCATGGAATACCTCTACCTCTCTCTAGATATATTCCAGGTAGCTTCTATGATAGGAAAGTAATGTAGTACAGTAGAATCCTCATTGAAAAAAGGAGTTTTGTGTTTCCCTGTCTTATCCCAAGTCAAAGGTCTTAAGCAACTTTCTTATAAAATAAGTAATTCTTCTATAAGACTTACGTCACTTCTCCAACCTACACAAGAGCCAACCCCTTGTAGTATGTAGTATGCAGAAATGCATGTAAATCTGGCTGTGTGGGAACCTCCGACGGTTTCAGTTTCCACAAAGATTGGCACATTTTTTTCTCACCCAGTCAGCCTATTTGTTAGTGGCATTCTTAATTCTCTGAATTCCTAAAGCGTATAAGGAAAGTAGTTGACCAGTCAACTATTTATTAATGGTATTTTTTGTATTTAAATTTATGATACAAAGTAATATAATACAATTAAGAGAAGGTTTTAGTACTGAAGTAAGCTTGGAGTAAGTTTGCGGTATTTCATTTTATGTCTTCTAACCCATCTTGGGCAAATGTTGGAATCTAGCTGTAATTTTGAGGTTTGCCAATTTATTACCCAAACAAAGCTTCAGAGACATTTTTGAGCTTAAAATTATTATAAATTAAATCCAGTTAACCTTTTTCAACTTTGATGTTTGCTATTATCCTTGTATTAATTATTATGCTTGGTTGTTAGGAGAATTCGGGAAATGATGCTTTATGATTGAATTACATGGTATAATTTAATTATGCTCATTCCAATATTTTGTGGGAAGCACGACACATGTATATGCTACTATTTTTTTAAATGCCTTTATATAAACAAAACCTAGGATAAGCTGCATGGCTTAAGCACAACTTAATTGGTTTACGTTTTGAGGGACTGTGAAAGGATTACATTTTATTTTCACCCTTCTCAGTTTAAGACTATGGCTAGTTTAATTAATTCCTCTACTATATAGAAGGTTAAGTAAGTAAAAAATGGCTAGGAATTCTCGTAACATTTTCCAAAGCTGCAAAAAGTGTAATTAGAAGGAGGTAAACGTAACTGATTTGAAGTGCTGTGATTTTTATTTTAATGATACTGCATCCGATTTGATAATCTATTTGATATTCCACTTTCTTGGATAAAAATAATAACTCCGTTTACATTTCCTTGCAACCAGTAGTCCTAGTCTTTCAAGCTCTTTTTGATGATGATGAGGATTATCGTGATCGTATCATGGTTCTAGTTTGGCCTACCTTGACTCTTCCATTCCACTTGCATCCAGTTGCATCACAAGAAGACTAATGTTATCCAAAGTTCATGAACCTGTGGAAGAATGGACAGGCATTTTTGTATTTTATAGTTCTAACTACCAAACTCACCACAATTACGCACCAAGATGTAATCTGCGGGCTAGTGGTTACTGTTTTCTTTAAAAAAAATCTTATGATCAATGTATTGATACTTCTCAGTTGCTGCTACTATTATTTTTAACATGGAAAACTGGTGGTATTTCAATATAAACATCCAAAATACTACTTTATAGTGTCAATAATGCAAATGCAAGGGTAGTTACTGTTTAAAGAAACTCTAAGTATTAATTACAACTGCTCACTGCAATCCCCTTTACAATTCCTACGTTTGTAGATAAATTAATTAAAAACAAAATCCAAAACTAATTGATAGTCTTACAAGTTATTATTCCCTCTAAGAGGCAAGCAGTACACATAAGAGAAAAGTTTACGTTCTCAAGTATTCCAGGCAGGAAGGGATTCTTTGGTTCATCCAAAACCGGAAATTAGCCAACAAATACTTGCAGTTTGTGTATGTAAAATGAAAAAAAAGAGGTATTAAAAAACCCAACCCAATTCTATTACTTATGCACACAGATACATCCGCTCATCTGCATTTATCTTCAGCTGGATATGCAATTCTCATGTTCGTCGACAGGATATTTTTTAACCACGCATGCATGCATATAATGCAGGGAACACGAGGGATGATGGAAGTTGTAGGAAAGTGAAAAAGATGTAATATACGATCATTCTTTTGCATGCTTTACTAGACGTGAATGTTATTATCTATCCAGGAATGAATGTAGGAAAAGTGCGTTAACCTCGATAAATTCCATTCATTCTTTCCCCTTAACTTAACTTGCAGCTTAAACTTGCAGTTTTTGTCCAGAAGAATCCTTTTTCAAGAATATGGGACTTTTTAACCCGGTGAATCAATCCGGTATCCACTCAGTTTGGCAAAAATTCGAACTTAAAAATCAAAACCAAAAACTCACTGTGGCAAAACTAAAAAAAATTAGAATTTTTAAAACGCTGAAAAAACGATTGAAAAAATGATTAGCTTGTCAGCTCAATTTGCATGTTCTCATATTCCTCGCTCATTCTCTGAGCTCTACAATACAACACTCAGTCCCTTTCACTGCCTTTAGTACTACTCCAACCTTCACTAATTCATGATGGGTTCTTACTACGTTGAGTACTACAGTACTGAGTACCTCCAAATTGGCTTATTGCGGATACACATATTCTAAAAGAGTAACCAAAAAACATTCAAGCAAGTGTATCCGTTGCTGCCTGTAGATTTGCATGCGTTTGTTGACCACTTTCAGGAAACATATGTATAGGTAGGACATTTCGGGAACCTCTTTTTCCAATAGATATGTGGAATGTATATGAAAGGGTTCTTAATAAACAGCCTAGAACTTCAAATTTTGTAGAGGGCTGGCATAATAGATTTATGGGGAATGTCCACAATTCGAATCCAAGCATGTGGAGATTTTTAATTAACATACAAACCGAGCAGTAACACGTTGAAAATACTCTTGTTAAGCATAATCTCCCACTTCAAAAAAACAATTTCGCAGGTATAAATTATAAGTTACGCAAAATTTGTCAGAGTTACGGTAAAGAATGTAAAACGGTTCTCCAATTTCCCGTTTGGATTAAAAAAAAGTCGATGAGAGGGTTCCAATGAATTGAGATTGTTTAAGCTGAGTTGAATTGTTGTAAGATAATAAACTGACTTAATGTTGGTTTTGATAATTTGCCACTTTGCATTTTCATAATTTCTTTTTGCCACTTTGCAAAAGCCATTTAAATCGGTTGCCAATGTCAGGTTTTTGGTTTTGCCAAAAAAGGAGTTGCCAAACCGAGGGTGAATCGTGGAATCCACTTTCAGTATTTATTTCTGTAGATTTGAAAAATGAATACGTTTATAATTTATATTTTTTGGGGAGATGGTCACCATAACCCTTTAGCTATTTGAAATTTGGTAGGAGATAGACATTGTTGTGGGGATAAATTAATTTGATTCTTGATCTGCTTTTAATATTTGAGGTAGTGGTGGTTTTGGTAATTGATTTTTTCAGTCTTTCAATATATTGGATTAACCAAGAGAACTAAACGCTTCTATTTTTTTATGCTACAATAAAGAAAGAAGCATACCGTATTTTCCGATTTAATTCCTCCGAGGAATTATTTAGCAGGAAGACTGAATTTAAAAAAAACTTTTATAGTGAGTAGATACATTTAATTTTTGACATGGAAAAAGTGGAAAGGGGGGGGGGGTTATTTAGTAGGGCGAATGGAAACCGGAAGTACGGTACAAGTGCAGTATCGTAAAAAAGAGAATGAATATAGTTTTATACAGTGAGGTTTGTACTATTTGTGTACTTGAATTAGGAGAATGGTAAATTATTGCAAGTAATAGCTCCTAGGTTGGATACATTTAGTTAAAATGCGTGCAATAAACTCGATATAATGTGTATCAATAAATTGAACCGTCTTAAAAAGAATAAAAGTACGTTTTAAATGGGTTTGCTATCGCTACCTGTGATAAAATATGAATGAGGGCAAGCATGAAAAAAAACCCAGAACTCGCAGACAGTCATACTTTCGTTAAAAAGAATAAAATTTTTAATTTCTTTGGAGATGAATCTTCATTTCTTCCGTTCATTTCTCACGATAAGCGTTCGTTCGTCCAAGAAGCTCTCCCTAATAACAATAACAATAACAATAAATGAAGCTTTCTGGGAAAATCTCATAATAATTTACCTTTGCGACGAAAAGCTACAATGCGGTAAGTTGCCCAGTTTTTACTTCTACTTTATATTTATCTCTGGCTAAAAATTAACTAGGAGTGAGTTATGCATAAAAAAGGGTGGATGTTGTTGCCGTGTAGCTGGGAACTGGTAAAAATGGTACAGACGGACAGGGCTGAGTTGACAGGTGTGATATCATTGGGATTACTTGTACTTCAGTTAGTGAGTGAGTAGCAATTCTCAATGAGTAAATTATCCCAACCAACCTCATTCATGGTCGTTAATTTTTAGTAGCCAAACTCTTGGCTTATTAGTTCCCTTCACGCATTAATTTTTTCTGCTCCAGAAAGAAATCTTCTTCACACGATGAGGACTTTACTAGAAACCGTAAAAAAAATATAAATCTGTAAGCGGATGATTATCCAGTTTTACGATCCAAAGCAAAAGCAATGCAGAGAGAGAGGGGTTTTTTATTTACAAAATGTTTTGTCAGAACCCAATTATCAAGATGATCAAGTGTGGAACTTTATTCACATTTACATAAATGTCGAAACCAGGTTTGAATTTTGCTAAATCAAAATGTTTTACTTGAGTCAAAACGGAAACTTGTCGGCTGCGGAGTAAACAAAAATGTCTAAATGACTTTTGGGATTTGGTACCTGCCTTTTTAAAAGTTTTATTTTAACAGCAAATTACACAAGGGTTTCTTACTAGATGGCTGGTTTTTATCAGAGTGTCTACTAGCTAGTAGTGGTAGCAAAATCAATGCAAAGAGCGAAGGTTGAAGTGTGGGATCTTCACATTAAATTACCAGTTTTAGACGTACTCTACTCAAGACGTAGGTAGTCCAGTACTTGCTTCCTTCCTTGTTGATAATCTTAATAATAATCCTAATCGTAACAATCATCAACGTTCCTGCTCCTTTTCGGTGGTTGGATACTGTTTAGTAAAGCTAGATAGCAAATTAGGCATTAAATCTCAAATAACTACCAAAGTTTCCGTATAGTTCTTAGAATTTAAACGTCATCAAAATACAAAGCATTACACTACAAGTTTTATTTTCTGCACGCATCCGTAACTTTAGCGTGAGAAACGTTGCTTATCCAGTTATAATTTTTAATGAATTCAAGGCAAGGGTTTTAGATTTCATTCAATGTTAAACCTCGAGCTGACTTTGGAGTTATTCATGATATCATGTGAGGAAAAAAATGAGCAAGCATCCAGTCACCGAATCATTTCATTCCTGACAGATCAATGAATGGAGATGGTTTGTTAAATCGAGTTTCACACACATTCCATTATGCAACTGTCGCTGTATCATTTTTCATTGAGATTGATATTTAATGCTTTAAACCTGACGCGGAGTTAGTGAATAGTTTAAAGACTGAGGAGAATTTAATGTTAAATAATCCTATCCGCATTAAAACTGTATGGATTGAATTAAACTCGTAAATATTGGTAGTTTGATACAATTAAAATGGTTATTGGATTCACTTGATTGAAAGTCCTTACACGAGTTAAATACAATGACAGTTACTTACGTTGCACATATTTTATCATGGGATTGACCCAACTTAAGTTAGAATAAATGTTTAATGGACGTAGCCGACAGAAAGTACTGATATTACCGAAACAAACGAGGGTGTAGCGTTTCAAGGTGTAGGGACTAAAACGTATCTTGAAAAAACTTGACCGTGCTACATTTTTACTAACCACTAATTGACCTAGTTAGTGAGTTTTCAAGCGTAATTATGAAGGTATCGCTGTTAAACATTTACTTACAGTTGAAACAACTATTGATAACATTTTCATCTTACGGCATTTATAGATAAACAAAAACAACCTCACATGATCTAAATTAGTTAACAAAATGTAGCAGATAAATAGTGTACATTTTCATAAAAAGACAACTAATGCAAAAAAAGGGAGACAAATACATCGTCATAGTTTACTTGAACTTAAAGAAGACCTTCAGCATCACGTTCGTTGTCACCTTTCAAAAGTGTGTAAGAAAAGCAGCATAAATTCCAGGTAGTAAAGGAATTGCTTAATAAACTTGAACCAGAATTTTAAAAACACTTTGACCTCTCAGAAGGGTGATAACCTGATAACATTCACTGCGGAGAAGTATTTAGGTACTTCGATGAATGACACCTTTAGCCTTGCCTAAGTTACCATATGCATTTTAATATTTCGGAAACACGAACCTTTCTGTTGCGTTGTTGCTGTTTATAAATGATGCTAATGATGATGATGCTTAAGACATGAGTTCCGTTTTGATGAATGCCACCAAGCAAGGGTTCGACCGCAACCATGAACGTTCATGAACTTTGTTTACATTGCTAACTGCGACTCTCATGTCATTTCACAGAATTATGCTACGCGGAGATTAATTCCCATCATCTTTCACAACCGCTATCGAAAGTTCAAAGGGCGGGTCCGGTTGGGAAATAGTACATTAGCTGGAAGTAAGTAAGCATCTCTCAATTCAGAACTATTTGGAGGACCGCAACATTTATTAAGAATTATTCATAACGGTAGTAGGAGCAAGAAATGTCCGACTTTAACTAGGTTTCACGTTCACCTAGTTAAAAAAAATTGGTTACGCCAATTACGTCAACTTCTAAGGGTAGGTATAGACCCTCTGTAGAGGATTATGAGATGAACGATGTAAATTTACGTAGGTGTATGACGTAGATAACATAATGTTCCATAAATAGTAAATAAATAAAGGTTGGAACGGAAGTAGTAGTATTAATTAATTATTAATTATCCCGACGGTTTTATGTTTTCTGCCTAATGCTGTAACCAGAGAGTATAAGCTTTTTCAGGCAGAAAATCCGATGAAATTTAGAAGGTCCGGAAGAATGCAGATTAACCAGTTAAACCATCCTTCCGCTGTTTTTCCACAGTTTTCCTCGTTCACTTGTGTTTCTGTGTGTTATAATACGAGAGAAAACTCGGTTTGATAAATTATTTTAGTTTGGTAGCCTAATTCAGTGTCAAATTACATATTTAATATGTACAGAACCACAAGAGCCTCTTGAACGCCCATTATTGACTCCTTGATGGGGAAACGGCATAATCTGAAAAATTAACTCCCGTCTCAGTTTCGTGTTTTAGTCTCATAATATGAGTATATTTACATCAATTTGAATATCCAAACAAGCAAAATGAATGCAAGAAGTCGTTGCACCAACAACCTAGAAGAAGTTATTCTCTGACATCCGTTGCACTTGAATCAAAGGATGGTGGAAATATTGATAGCAAATAATATAAAGACCGCAGAGCATATGGATTTTTATACTGCCTGTCTTATATTTTGGTTTTGTGTCAGTATAAATTTAAGATTACTCCATTTTAAGGATCAATTCCTTGAATAAAGAAGTCTGTAATGACCAATTAAACGGAAAAAGGCTCATTCATAACTAACCCTGTTACGAACCCGTCAATCGTTTATCCCCCAAGCGAAGCAATTAATTATTAACCCTTCCACAAGACTCGAACAGAATCTTACAAGATTTCCAATGCCAAGGGACTTCCTTACGAACCATTATCTGTAGAACTAGTTAGATAAACAAACCCTTCATAAAATAAATCCCTTAGGTCAATCCCGTCCCTTCTACGCTATACATACTGTCTATAAACTAGACCCATTACTGGGTATAATATGTGTAGTAGAATATAATAAATTATTCAGAGAAGCTTCAAAGTTGTTTAACCCAGAGGTTTAAGAGGCTTTAACTCCTTTAATCACTCAGCTATTCATTGAAGGTTCTTGAGCAATTCCCTTCCGTTATACGTATTATGTTGATACTAGACTGGCATCTTGAACTTCCCCTAGGTTGACAGGATCCTTGGCATGCATGGTTTGGGTTCGAATACTGCGTGAGTACTGCGTTGGTGAGTATAGTGGAGGTCGGAGTTAGACCGACTGGTGAAGTATTACTAGAAAGAGGAAGAGTGCTCTTGTTGACTGTTCCATTTCCTGTGACAAGATTCCCTCCGTCCTAGTTGTCAACTTTCTGTCATCCTCCCCCTCTTTCTCTTCTGTTGAAAGCTCTAATTTACGTATAAATTCATTTCCGCCTCATTCCATTTTCTCATTATGTAATCCCGAACAGCTCGTTTACTCAATATCTCTGGGTATTGTACTATACTGGTAGAAAGCCTTGGGTGAGTTGTGGACGGATTACTTTGAGATTAATTTGGGGTGTAAAGAATAAATTATACCTTGCAACATTTGGGGCAACGTGTTAAAACCTCAAGGAAAGCTTTTAATCTGGGCTAGGAGTGTCTGGAATCTGAGGAGGAAACTATGGCGTCAGAGTAAGAAGGGGGTACGAGTATGATTGTCTGGAGTTCGAGTAGGAGGCTCTGGAGCCCGAGTACGAGGCTTTGTGAACCGAGTAAGAAGGATCTGGGTGCTGAATAAGACGCTCTGGGGTCCGAATAGGAAGCTCTGGAGTACAAGTAGTACACTATGAGTAGGTAGTTGGGTCTGGAATACAAGAAGTACACCATCAGTAAGTAGTTGGGTCTGGAGTACAAGTAGTACACCATGAGTAGATAGTTGGGTCTGGAGTAGTAGACCCCGGGGTCTTAGTTGTAAGTTCAAATCGATCTTGGACTTTGATTGTTTGTTAGTTAATGAAAATCCTGGGTTATTTCCTATCCTAATTGTAACTTACTTCAATAAACACTGTATAATTAACGCATCAACTACTCAACTTGTCTAACCACCGATGCCCTCCCTTTACATATTATCAGCTATTGTCAAAACTGCCTCCTCTCTTTGCTCTTGCTCTCAACGTTTTTTGGGAGTTACATTAAAAAAACCTTTAAATCATTCGTTAATCCTTACAAACCAACGGTCAACAACAGAAACAATGCTCTAAAAATGCAGCAATATTGAATACAAAATGAACAACGTAAACTAAACAATCCATATAAATAAGTTTATGCCTGTAACATTGAGTACCTTTGCTTTATGTTTATATAAAAGAACCCCTAAAGGATTTCTCCCCCATCTAAGTAATAGTCACCTAGCAATAATAAAGTACCACAAAATATAACCGGCACTAAATGGATTTGTTGTCTTCCCAATCGAGTAAAGTGTTATATTCAAGAGGCTTTTATCATTGACAGCCTTTCTTCGGATCAATTCTATCCAAGGGAAACGGATGAAAGCCTGGATAGAAACACAGAAAAGAGGAACTATTTGTCAGGATTTGTGCGTAGCAATTCTGAGACTAAATTTACCATTCTCTACATATTAAAGTGACGGCAAAATTCTGTCTAATTCTCTACAGATATCTTCCAATAAATGTGACGCTCATAAGTGTTTCTAACTGTGTAACTCCTGGTTCAATAATTTGTTGTTCTATCTTCTTAACTATGAATGAAATCTTGAAGCACAAAGGGTGCTCTTTCTCTTCTTCGTAGGCTATTGTTCTCTGAGAACGGGATTTCCCTTTTACAACGTTACAGTTTATGAAAAAAAAACTCTGAGATGTTAGAATAATGCTTCATTGGGACTACTCCTCCTTAGTCAATGAATGAATTATTCATTTGAAGCTTTTGTTCTGTATAGTGATATTTGTTTTAACTAACCTTAAACGTTTTATATCCTCCCAAGTTAATAGAAATTTGTGAATGAACAACAGCTCTCGTTTTATGTATTTAATAGAAACTGTTTCAGTTCTGAGTAAACGGTCATCCCTTTATGAACTCTGAATACATCTTAAAAAATAGAACGGTATAAATCACTGTCCTCTGTTTTTGTAACTATTAGCCTCATTTTCAATATCAACTTTACCGTGTATGAAAAACCGCATCTAAGTGTAAACTTCCAACATAACAAGCGGCAGCATCAGTAAAACTTTCCTGTTAAATTTACTACGCACTTTTCCTATGTTGAGTTAGGGATAGAAGTTTTCCTAATTGCAAATACAAAACTTTTTCTTCCTACTTTACTTCCTTCAGCCTAATCGAATCGAATCAAACTTTCACTCTAATTGAGAAAGGTCCTGTGTATTTCAGAGTTTGGGCAGGACCAAGCTTAGGAAGTGGGGAGCTTGATCGTTGACGGAGACAAAGAGTACCGTTAATACATATTTATTTATAGTTTTACTCTTCAGTTGTCGTCGTTCGTAGGTAGATTGGTTAGGTAGTTCTTTCTCGAACATAACAATCCAGTCAAGCCAGTTACTTTTCTATTAGGTTGCAGCCGGGGTGGGCTGGAAAAGCTGTTAGCACGTGTAAATGGATTGTAAATTAGCCCTGGTTGCTCACGCTTTGCTTTTTTGACTCCCTACACTTTCCTCTCTTTATATTCATCACAGGAAAAAAACAACGGCAAAGTATCTTCTTAATCGTAAAAGAAAAAAACTACTATGGGGACGCATCACATAGTCCAGTTAGCAGTTTTCGTAAAAGTAGTACATGCATCAGTGGTGGTAGTAGCAGTAGTGGTAGTAGTAGTAGCAGTAGTTGTAGTAGTAGTAGTAGTAGCAGTAGTAGTCATAGTAGTACTAATGGTAGTAGCAGTAGTAGTAGTAGTAGTAGTAGTAGTAGTAGTAGAGTTCGACTTGAGATTTCAGAGAGACTAGTCGCACAGGTTTTCTCTCTCTGTAGCTACATATTAACTCAATAAAGT
>JAQFZX010000541.1:0-53837 GCA_034682405.1 Hydroisotoma schaefferi | reverse complement strand
GCCTGGTACGGTCGGTTTATCAAACCCTCTGTGACCCTTGTTTAACTGCGTGGAACCAATAATACTTGCTGATCGGGTAGTACCTTCACGTGGACTATTACACGAAGGTTTTGTTGATTAACCTATAAAAAAGTTATTGGCTCCTACAGAAATAAATCATTAAGTCCAGTGGTAACTTTAACTTTCGTTTGTTTCATTTATCCAAAGAAGAACAGTATTTTTAACTACGCAGTTTAATCATACGCTTCATTATAGCTGTATAACACACGTAAAATATTGTTTTTTTTGTTTTTAAAAAATTTATGTATTTAGGTTTTTTCCGGAAAACGGATTGCCTTATATTTATAAAATATTTTGTGTATGTAAGAATACGATATTAAAAGGCACAGACAAACAGCAGCAGGTTAAGAGAAATACCATGAACAAAGTCAGCTAGTTTCAGGGATTAGAATAATTATAATTTTCTACAAACTATTTGTATGATTAGCACGATGCGGTAAGTGGTATTTGTTCAGTTCGCTGCTCTTTCTAAGCTTACAGTTCAATATCCCAGAACAATGGTTTTATATGAGAGCCTTATTGTCTGGCAATAAGGTGCTCATGTTTTCTTTTCAGCAGAGCTAATATTATGAGCTTAGGTTGTTTTAGGCTGTCACATCGCATCTTGGCAAGTAAGTAAAGAAAAGGTCCTTGATACAGTTGGACTATTTTGATTAACTGGAGAAATAAGCCTCTCCTGAAAAGACTTTTCTGGTGAATATACTTTTGTGGTAAAGGGGTACAAAATAAATAGCATCCTTTCTAAGAAAAGCAGAGGAGACGGTAGAACAAAGCTGCAGTAACAACAAAAGCATCTTTGAAGGACCGTCGAAGACTTTTGCAATCAATTCATCCTCTTCAAAATCTGCTCGTAGTGTTCTCTTTTTCGGTTCTTTTATTTTTGCAAGAAACTTTGAGCAAGACGGAAATGAGCATCGGAATCGGAAAGCGTATTATGGCTTTTGTTTCAACAGAAGTAATAGAAAGAAGAAGTCCGTGAGCCCACACCACGGCCGACGCTTTCTCTTTCCTTGAAGTTGTTTATTCTTGGTCGGCTTCTACAACTATACGTCTACTTTTGTTTTCAAATCCCTCTGAAAGAAGTCAAATAATGAATGAAAGGACGGTCCATAAAGTATTGGTTTTACAATAACACACATATGGTTGGATTTATAGCTGTCTTTGCAACAAGGTTCCAAAAAGAAGATATTGCTGTAATGTTGTGAACTTCGTTGGAACTGAGTAACGAGTTTATTTTATTTCTGGGGAAATTTATCAAATTGAAACTTTTACGGCGTTTAAGATACTTCTGTGGCTTCTATTCTACTCCACACGTTCTGTCTTCTTCATCTAGACGATTTACGCTGTGATCATATTTCTGAAACTAGGGGAAATACTTTCAATCTATTTAGGAAGATATTTCGTAACCAGTGCATAGTTTTACAGTTCAAATTCTTTCTTAGTAGCTCTCACCACGAAAGGCGAAATTCCAAAAAAGTGGTATCTGATTCTTTATTCCCTGCATTTCTGTCCGATTGAATGCATTCGTTTAACCAATTTAAAAGGAACGTACAAAAATACCTGTGTAGAAAAGAGTAAGAGATTTGTGTATATGTTGGAAAATTCTTAAGAACATTTTCAGGTATCATTTTGTTGCAGACTACGTGTATTTGGATTTGGGTACGATTACATTTGGAAATTGTAAAGAATAAAGAAGTCCTCATGCATCGATCGAGTAATACTAACTTGCTGTACAGTAAAAGTAGCTAAGCGAAGGAATACGTAGATGCAAAGATCAATTCTAAAAAGGAATCTAATCAATTTCACCTCTGTGAATTGTTTTTTTGAGCCTCGTTGTTTCCTAGAAAGCTTGCTTATTTGAAAGTTTCATCATGTTCAACGTTATGCAAACACTACTCACGGATACTGCACCAGTACCATTACAGAACCATACAATAAATTGAGAAAAGTCTTTACCAACAAACAGCTTGAATTGAAATAACGAAATCCGTCCTCTGAGACAAATCCTACAAAGACGCTTTCCAAGGATGCTCGACTAGCTCAACTACAATCGCGTCTGTATCTGCTCGGTAAACTTCGCATCCAAGTGATTTTAAACTAAACTTAAACGTTATCCCTTAGCCCAGCTCTGGTGTCCGTTGCAAAGTAGTAGGGTAACATACAAAAGTATTTTACTTAAACGTTAAGGTAGAAAGCAATTATAGAGGCTTCAGTGAGCAGAGGAACTAAGCAGTTCTTCTTGATGCTTCCCGTCTTATCTCACTTACTAAAGAAGGTTGTATGCTTCGTGGTCTAGATTATTGCAGAGGGATTTACGCCAACTTCTTAAACTACGTTTCATTCAACCGAACCGAATCCACATGGAGAATAATTAATTTGACAGATATCCCGTGTCTGTCTGCAGTCATTAGATCATACTGGTTTCCTCACAGCCGCTATTTAGCCAAACGCAAATAGACCAGCTATAATAACTCTGCGTCCCGCTTACTACCAGAGGTGTATTAGTGCAGTCCAAAAGGGTGGAAGGCTTGCTACTTGTAATTAACTATACCAACTAACAAGCCTGCTTAATCACTTTGTAATGGTTTTCTCCAAAAAACACTTCCACTTTCATCGTCACTCTGGCAAGATGAAAGCATACAAATTATCATCTCGAGAACAAAGCACCATACCGGTCAACCGTAAATACTACCTAGGTTTCGGTACTTGTGCGTGGTACCCTTGCTTCTTGGGCTTAAGTTAAGTTAAAGTACACTTCATATCGCAACTCCACGGTACCATGTAGACTGGTTTGGCTCCACATTTGTTTAGCTGCTCTTTTGTATTTTTGTAAGCTTCTTTGGACTACTGCACTTTGTTGCTTTTGCTGCGAATATCAACAAAGTTTACTGCTAGTACATATTAACAATATGTGACCTGTGACTGTATATGCACTTTGTTATCTAGAGGCCTTTACGTCCGAAGTATATCCGTTGGATTCCCTATATCACTATTACTTTTTCCTCTTACTACTACGCGACTGAAGCGTCTTTATAGACCAATTGACCTAAGCCGTGTGCTACTTATATTAGTCCTCACTACTGAGACTACTGGTCATTTATTTTGCCCCGTTTTACATAAGGTCTCATGATTTATTAAAACTGATCAGGATACTATCTTTTTTGTGGCATGGTAGGGCTAAAAGGAAAGTAAAAAGAAGGCTTTCTTGTTCTTT
Organism: Hydroisotoma schaefferi; assembly: GCA_034682405.1. NCBI lineage: Eukaryota > Metazoa > Arthropoda > Collembola > Entomobryomorpha > Isotomidae > Hydroisotoma > Hydroisotoma schaefferi. The sequence goes on along the minus strand of JAQFZX010000541.1, from coordinate 50,563 downwards.
AGAAATATGGATAATGACCCCTCATCTGTCCTGCAAGAGAGATTTTAATAAGCACGTAGACAGATTGAAATAATAGGCAACAACAGGGTTTATAACGATGAGAATGTTTATTTATTTGTCTGTATTAAATATTCATTTTATATGCTCGGAATAATCATGGGTAATAGATTGGCTGCATAGCACATGCATTATATATTACATACGAGGTTCTTGAAGTTATAGCTCAATTAAATATTTATTTCTAAATTGAAGGATTTAAATATAGATTGGTATTCTCTCTAACTTTATTTTTAGATTCTGGTAATCTAGTTTGGATTAAACCGTGGAACAAGAACATTATTATAGGCTAAAAACTGCTTAAATTGATACTATTTTACATCACAGCTTATTTGAAAGGTTTGAAGAAGCACCCAGGATCATTGACGTGATTGAAGGTAAACTTTTCCCGAGACACATTGACGTGATTGAAGGTAAACTTTTCCCGAGACACATTAATCTGATTGAAGTTATCCATACACTGTATTTATAAAGTAAAGGTAATATGCAATAACAGTTAATAAATTTATCCAACCGTTTCTGACTTGAGATACATAGCAGTCAATAATTAATATGATATCATACACTATATTATTAGAATTACACGAAATACCTTGCCAATAAATAACTTGATTTTACTGCCACTATTATTAGTTGTTTTTAAAATACATAGAAAATTATCATCATTTTCTACTGACAAATTACCCAAAAACCGAATATTAAATATTTAGGAGAAGTATACGTTGAAAATAAGGGTTGTTTAATTAGTACAGATGAAGAAAATACCGTAAAAGCTGAATTTACACAGTCCGATTGGATTTGGAATTGCTAACTATCCCTACCTACCCTTCCCTCTAAAGTGCATAGCAACTCGAGCATATCAGTCCCGAGCAATTGATTCCAAAGGGGCTCCACTTAGACATGCTTGCTCGCAACGGATAGTCGATTTTACCACTATTTTTTCATGAGCTGTGACTGAGTTATCAATTCAATGAAGCATATTAGTAAGAAGGTACACCAAAACATTGTCAGTTTTACATCTCGAAAAGCTTTTTTCGCACTAATTAATTTTAGCTGTCAGCCATTGTCTTTGTAACTTTACTGCATACTCTTAGCAGTCCTGCAGTATCCTCATAATAATGTACTAATTATTTAGATCTAGTCGAAAGATAATTTTATGGACAATCAGAGTTAAACCAATATTATGGGCCAGCTTTGCCCAATTGGTACTTGCTCATCCTTTTACATCTTCTAATATCCTAAAACGTTATATGCTATTACTTCCTAGTCTGAAATGTGTGCCTATTTTATTAATAGGAAGAACAAATAACAAAAGCTATAAAATTAGATTAGTAGTTTCTCTCTAAGTAAAGTAGTTTGGTTAGATCGTAACAATCCCGTTATTCCTGTCCTTTTCAATCCAACACTGCACTGCATTCAAGCTTATTTTATTTATCGCCGTAATCGTAATCGTGATTTGATTATAGAGGGGGGAGGGTAATAGTAGGATATAGCTAATTCTAGAATTCATTACACCTTAGTATGAATCGGAAAAATTACTATTTTCAGTCGTTCCTGTCCACTTTTACCAACTTAAGTACTTACATAAGGTGGCCTCCTGTTGATCCTCTTTGCTGTCTTTGTAATCAGAATCTCAATTTTGTAGGCAATAAGCAGAATCACTGGAAGACTAATAAAATGGTAGGGCTTTGGCAAAAGGAAACACTCAGACTTTATAATTGGGTTTCTCTGATCTCTACCCGATTGTACACGGAGAGTTACTTAGGATAGCTTTCACTTTTACTATGTACTGAGATTTAGACTATAGCAAAGCAGCATAGCAGCTTTTTTTTTCCTGCGATGAGATCATACTAACTGAAGATAAAGAGGCGAAGTTTAAGTGAACTTTATGTTTATGTATTTGTATTGCAAGCTTATCTGGATTGAGATTGAAACGAGACTTTCGCCTGATCAAATGAAATACAAAAACGAATGTAGGTAGGTGTAATATACTACTAACTAACTAGAACTATACATTACGCGCAACAAACTTTATGTAGCTTCGGGGTAGCTCTGTTTTGAAGCACAGTATAACCACCAAAATAAAGCTTAACAAAGTTTTACACAAATGGTTATAGCAGTCGTTGAGCTGATCCTAGGGTGAAGAGAAGTTTATAAAAAATCCTTTAATGAACTACACAGGAAGGAGGTTCGGTTGGCGTATAGAACAAAGTAGAGAAATGGGAGAAAGTTAATTCAATCTGGACTTCCAGTTTCCTCTGTTAGTGTGTGGCATTGATTTCATTTTTTGATTGTTGATTTTATCCAAAATCAATTTAGTAATCCTTGTACTTACTTCTGGGAACTGTTTTTTGAAAGTTTTTAGTGCTTAAAGGGGATAAAGGATACTAAAACTGAAAATACATATAGCTAGCTGACGGGTAAACACATTTTAAAGGTTTAGGTACTACGAAAACGTTTACGATATTGAGTTTCTAAAATTTGAGTGTAGAACGAACTTTGATATAGATTATTTTCAATCACATTTAAAATTATGCACAGTAATACAATGTAGATGAGAACAGCAGCGGCAGAGAGTACTTAAGTTTTAACTGATGGACGCTCATGTTTGCAACACACGGTATATAATTTGTACTTTAAAATCTCAACCTTAACAAACTAACTAGCACCAAACCGATTGTTGAAATTGTAAACGAGTTGGCCTAATTTTACCTTGTACCTTGTATTAATATTATTAACTTCTACAGACAATGCACTTATAAACTTTCCTTGCTGTTTCGAGACTTGCATGTTCGATGTACTTTCCAATTTCAAATTAATAAATGCTAATTACACTATCGATTTGCACCATTGTCTATTATGCATAGTAGTGCATAAATTTACAAACTTGCTAAACTTTATGGGATTATTTGTGGAAAGAGGTTAAGATAAACTCTAGCAGAAAATGTTGACTGTTTTGTTTGAGCACATCATATACCCTTTTGTTTATAGTAATTTATTAATTCATAGTAAATCATACCATGTCCATCTAGTATTACTTATTATTATGGGGTCCTGTTGAATTATATGTGAATTAATAAAGGCTTATAGTCATACTGTAATTTCCTCTGTGAAACGTGATTTATCATCTAAATCAAGCACTACCTTGTTGGAAGCATTACCCCCTACGGTATGATTTTGGGACTTGTCTTCTGTATCTCCACCACTGCTATTCGATTTTAGCCCATCCTTGCTCTTAGATTCGGACTTGGGTTTATTCTTCCGTTTTCTAAGCGATTTCATTGGAATGCTTTCCGTACCTTGGCTTGGGGAAGGATCCTCGTCCTCATCATTCACGAACTCTGGCTTGGTGTCGATTTGAGAGCGAGAGAGTTCAGTGGTAGTAGTAGTAGTAGCAAATACCTCGGTGTCTGATTCCGGCTCATCAAGATTTGTGTCTTGAAGTGTGAGTTGAACTTGCACTTCTTGTGAACAAATAGGATCTTCCACAAGATCAGAACTCGTTTTTGCAGATGGCTTGTCGTCTCCCTCTAAGCGCCTTTCATCGCCTTGACCATCTCCGTCTATGTCTAGTTGTAACATCCTGGATCTGGCTGGCGATCGATTGTCCCTTTCGCAGTCGGCTGTTGGTGCTAATCCTGTTATGACGGCTGTAGCCATCGTTGTAATAAGAGCACTTTCTTTATCGAAAGAAATCCTTGTTGCTGCTTTTGATTTGGGAGTTTGTACAAGATTTTCTTCTTCAGAAATATCTGAAAGGATTTCACCTCCTCCTTTTCCTTTTTGGGGATTCGGAGAGGATCCGGATGAACTTCCTGGATACTTTTGGCCATTGATTTGAGCTGATGTAGAAAGTATATTGTCCGCTGCTTCTTGCATTGCTGCTATTTTTGCTACTAGGTGCCGATTTCCAAGTCTCATGTTTCTCTCTTTGAGTTCTTCAAGTTGGAAGTACAGACGCCGGAATTCCTCCTTGAAAGAAAGACAAGTTATAGCATTAGAAACTGGCGATGGAAACAATGTACATTACTGTCGTTTTTGCCGAAGAGACCTACACGGTACTATAGAAGCATTTAGAATGAAAGAGAAAGAATAGCTGTAAAAGTCATAGTATATGAATTTAAGCATGTTTGGTCATTTAAGGACTACATTATTTACAAGAGAGTTGTGTATGATCCTGCAAGAGCTGTCATTTCCTTCAAGTTGCATACGTTTTATGCTGAACCCAAATGTAAGTAAAATACAAAAGGCCTGGATATGCCTCTGCCTCATTTTTTATAATTAAAACTATGTTTTATAAGTTTAAGTTCGTAAACTTCTTGTGCATTATTAAAACTATTGACGAACTCTCTTGCAGTTATAGTCAGCTTCCTGCATAGAAATTAACAGACTAATCTTTGAACAAAAAGCAACGGGTTCTCTGAAATATGTACACCATGACACCATGAGACCGGTAAATGGCAGGAAATTTAGCGTATCTATGATTCGTTTGCTAAATACATTACAGATCAGTGGTACATCCATTTGTTCAAAACCTGTACATAGTTTACTGTATTAAAATTTCATACCGTCCACAAGGTAAGGGTCGATTTACAAATTTAGTAAAATTAAATGCCGTAATAGTTTCGTTATAGATTTAAAATCATAATATTATGATGTAGCGCTAGCGATATTTTCAGAAATTGAAATACCTATAATTCAGGTTCCTACAAATCCAGATAATAATATTTTCTTAGCATACCGATTGGTTGTAAAAAGCAATTGTGTTTCCGTGTTTAAATCCGAATCTATAAACTCTAAAGCTGTTAGCATCAGCAACTTTTCTCCATTCATTCTAATTTGTACTCCACCAGAACAGAGAACGGATAAACCTTGTTTGAAGCCGAGGAAAGATAAGAAAGCACGCGATTTAGGAGGTATGTAGGAGGAATACACGATTGTCAGCATTTAATAGGATACGATAGTAGGAGCTGGTGGGTGGTTAAGCTAAATACAATATACACCCACCTGTACATCTTCTGACAGTCTTGAATTGAGAGCTGGATCATGACTAGTTGAAGTTGTGGAGGACTGAGGGCCGGTTGTGGAATTATGTGCACTCGGTTGTTTCGTGGTTGTTTGTCCCGATCTATTTTTGCTAATGAATTTTGACGTAGGCATTCTTGCTTCGTCCGACCCTGCTTTTGACTGCCCACCTCTAAAAACTATGTAGGCCTGTAAAACAGCATAATTAAACACGATCAGATAATTATTTTACGAAACTTTATTCTGGGATGTGGCGTGGTACGTTGTTCGTTCTACAGACCACCATACCACCATGATCAGGACCCGTCCCCTTCGTATAGCAAAATTACAGATTTACATCTTTCAAATGTTGAATACTAATGCTCCGCAAGTCCGCTATAGCGTTGTAATATGCGCATAAATTCATGGGTAGAAGGCTGTCGAGCCGTGATGATAAAATACAAGGTAATCCCTCAAATACCACAATTCCCACATCGGTTTTAAGCATATGTTATGTGCAATTATAATTGGACGACTGAATCATTCATCCTTCATTAGCTGTTGTAGATTAGTAAATCTCTTAAGTTAAACGCTACCTTCCTCACTGGTACCTTTGATTAAACAAAAGTACGAATCAGCTTCGTTAGAAATTGAAGTTGGAAGCATGATACTGGCATTAATTTTGTTTGTTCTCTCACGTTGGCGTGTTCGCATCCGGACCGAAGTTGTGTGTGGAATATCATATACTAATGCTAGATTTTGGGGTTGGAAATAGTAAGGCTAAGATTCCCTACTGTCAACGCCGTTATATGGCTTCATTATGGGAATGAAGTGTATCCCTAGGCCTCTCTAGTGAAGCTCTCAATTATAATCTATCTTTAGACAGTACGAAGAATGGTACCAGAGAAAGGAAACGAAAGGACAGTTATACTTTTTATGAAGTATAAAGGCATGCCATTGAAACAGTAAGTCAAAGCGATGATATTACATTTGACAACCGCGTTTCGGACACAACCCTTCCACTAGGAGTCTAACTCTGAAGTCTCAAACTAAATGTTGACTTGGTTGAAATAACTCGAGTAATTTGATTAAGAGAGTTCCCTCACTATCCAAGCCTTTCATTTTCATTTGCGTAAATTATTTGTTAGGATTAATTGAAGCTTTGGCCTCGAGCTTTTGTTCTTGATCAAATATTCTGAAAAGGATGAGAGAAGAGGTTTTCAAGACCTATTACTAAAAGCAAAGTAGACACAACTCGTGAACATCCGTTTACTTGAAATCCTGACGCATTCACCCCAGGGTTGTTAAGGATCAGGATGTCCCATAGATTAAGATTGAACGGAATGGTGTTCATATGATAACTCTACTTTAGAATTACTAGTAAAAATATTTACAAGTTAATCCCAATATAAGAAGTTTATCTCAATCAAGGACACTGTCACTGTATAGGTTTATTTTTGAGCCATCTCCTACAGCATACTCCATTTTTGGGCGTGAAGGAAGGTTTAATCCGCACGGTTTAATCATCAATAAAAAATCATCCAACGAGACGCTTTTTTACCGATTGATCGGATTTTTTAAACCATGTTTCTTTTTTTACATAATACAATGTCACTTTTTACACGTTTCGGTCAGAAATTAGATTCTTATTTCTTAAATATGAATGAATGAACACAGAAACCTAACGAGGTAAAGGAGGAAAAAAGTGAGTTTCTGAGCAAGTTTTGTATAAAAAACGAACTTCAGTACCTAAATTAGCATCATGAAAAACCTTGGAGTCGATGACGTACACCTTAAGAACGGGTTCAATTCATTTATAAAGAAGTAGGAAAGGGTAGTCTAGGGGGTAAGAACGAATAGCATTAACCGATAGGAGGGGTGTGGCTGGGCTGAGCCTGCTTAACATGTAAAGGATAGGGTCTTTCAGGAATGTACAATGTACCGTATTTCCGGAAATTACTCCCTCGGGGGAGTTATCTTCCAAATGAAAAAATTGAAAAAAAATTTACCTTGGGCAAGATAGGGCGAATTAAAATGTAATGGATAGGAGGAGCTCAGCATAATTAACTAATTCGACTGCAACTTTTAAGAGCTTTCGTCGGGATTTTTGTGAAAAATTAAAACACTAAAAACGGCAAATAACAGAATATTGTGTAAGTTTAATTAAGGACTTTTAGAGAAATTTAATCGGTTCGTTAATTTTTTCCGTGAGCTAAAAATCAGAGAGTTCAAAGTCACGGAAGAAAATCATCCAAAAATGTTAATCAGACCTTGACGACCTCTAATAAATGATTAATCATTTATCAAATATTGGGATGCATGCGGTGCACTTAATTTATATTCAAGCCATGTGCTCCATTTGTAGAGTTGACTAATGTAGAAGTAATTTCTCTATTTTCAGTCGTACCAAAAAAAGAATAGTACGACCATTCTGGCATACCAGTTTTCGAAATGAGAACCCAGTGAGTGACTTACGAAGAAAGGTACTGTCACTGTATAGGATTTAGGAAAATATACTATTTAAAGCGATCCATCAACCATCCAGCAGCCGCATGTTCGCTATATGTATATTATTTTAGACTTGCCACCAAAGCAATTCCATTCGATTTGGACCTAGCCCCCTGCGTGACTGACCAATTGTTCGTTGTTCTATACACATTCAGTATTTGACAAACATTACTTACGAGGAATATAAATGAGAAATGTTTCACCATAGCGGTGCTTCCCATTCATTGTGACCTTCTGAACAGAACAAAATCATTTGGTACCCTAGAAATCTTGTCAGGTTGAGTTATGGCATCTTCCTTTGGTGTTGAAGTCAGTGGATTTACGCAGAGAGTCGACTTATAGACTCCTGTGTCTCTTGTCTCTTGACTGCTCTATTTAATCTGTAATATGGACTTACGAAGGATTCTGAGTAGGGACAAATGCTAAATATATTCTGTATTGAACAGACTGCCTGAGATACACAGATGTACGTATAAAACATTTCGCGCAGCATGTACCCATACATGTATATAGCAGTGAACTATAAGAGTCTGATTAAATTGATTGCGAGGGGTCTTTCTGGAAGTAAATCGAGTTGCTCGCCTGCTGTAACTGCTCTTGATCCTACTTCCTAAACTAAGAGCGGCCAAAATAAGGCTCAATACCGGGAGAAAGTTGGTAAAAGCTTATATCTTTCATTTATCTTCATTTAAGAATAGCAGACATCCTCTTCGTGCCACTTATGCTCATTGTCATTGAAAGATTCTTCGATAAATACCTCGTTTGCAATTCTATTACATTAAAGTACTTGAGAAAATGGGTAGCAGGAAGGATCCAGCAGTAAAGTAAAGAATAAAAGAATAAGATTAAACTCTACATGTCTTGCGAAGCTTTGATAGAAAACTTCGTTCAATAAAGGAAGTTTTCAATTGCATATTACTCACGAAACTAAAGCTATGCCAAACGATTTAGGATGTTTCCCACGCAGCAGGACATCAATGTAAAAATGAAGAAAGTTATTTATTATTTGAAAGAAGGTTCTACAGCATATCTCATATGTATGGAGGTGAAAGAAAGTGGAAGGCACCTGAATGGCTTTTCAATCAGTCTTTGAGTTAGTTTTGCAAGCCAGAAAAATGAAATTATTACACAGGCATAGTTGAACCTTCTTCGGTCTATAGGGATAACAGGTTATGTAACACATTTATAAAAAAAACGAAAATATGACCTTTTGAAGCATGAAATTTGTTATTTATGAAATATATACAAAGAGGTTGGCAAAATAACAAGCAATTCCCCAAAGGTTGTTTGTCATCCTTAGCTGAAGGGAATTTATTGGCTAATACTTTTATTATGCGATCTTGTTGTATTCCACGGGAGTAGAATCGACGGAAATATTGAAACCAAAATTTGCATCCGTTTCGATGCGAACTTTTTCCAACACCGAGCTTTCTATGGATAACACGAATAGATAGTCTAATCGAAATCCGTGCAACATATCAACTATCTCTTATTCATAAATTCCATCCTACAAACACAAGAACCCATAATATATGATAGTATAACAAATTTCCACGACAAGATAACATTACAGGATGGTTTATTCTGGTAGCAAACAATAGATATAAGTCCAAAAACAACATGCCTAGCTTTAGCTCTCAAAATACATTACTCACTCAGAAGCTCAGGGAAGTAGCGTGGGTAAATTCTTGTCCAACTTTGTAAATGGATATACAAAGTTTTGGAACTTTAATAGGCCAAGTCCTGTCAACTTATGGAAATCATTTATTATCAGCGTTTCTGCTCCAAAGCTGCGAGGCTTTCCACTCACACTCCTACCGATTTGTGAATGCCTCTTGTTTTTGCAGTTTCCAAAATTGAGTAGTGGCTAGGAAATGTAATTTGCAAGATGAATGAATTGAATAATTAATCTCCTTGCACAAAATCTCAATCTCCCTTTCTAACGATCAGTCACCTACATGTCAAGTCAGTCATCTCCACTTTGTATTTCACCTCTACTCTGTGTAATACACGATAAATTAATTCATACAGAGAGGTTGGCTTGCGATTGAGCGAGTTCTGGCTTTTCCCTTAGCTAATTTCACTAAACTAACGAGGCAATATCCTTAAGCTTTAGCTTGTTCAAACAATTTCTTAACACAAACTTAAACTTTAACCTAAATAACCTTGCAGTAGAACTTGTACTTCATGTCTGATATAGAAGCACTAGTACTGACTTCTTACGATGAGGATACCTTCCCTGGGGGAATGTATACCAGGCAGGGGTTTTTAGTGTGGACAAATTCGGAGGTCTGGACAAGAATATGCCACTTTAGTGTATAACATAAATGAGAGTAGCTTATATTTCCCAAGATGACAGTAGTTAGCAAGAGTAACATAAGATCTTAAGGTGTATTTAAAAGCTGAACTTACTTTACTCCCAAAAATGAGGCAGAGGAGAAGCGTCATGGTGAGTTGGACGTGACAAAAGAAAATGATGTAGAGTAGATCTGGGTTGGCTGGTGACTGGAGGAACAACCTGGGATATAAATGAGCTCATTAATTTTATCGTTATCATCATCTTTGTCGTTGCCTTATATAATTCTAGCGATTACAATCATCATCAGAAACAAGGAACTCATACGGAAGGAATTGCGACTTTCCCCAGAAATAATTTTCACTATTTGTTTCACTTATTTTAACGGTCACGGTAGAAAGTCTTTAAGCAGCAGCATAATAAATATTTTGTTCCAAGAAAGTAGTACCTAATAATTTTATGGATGAAGATGCAGGTTTCACTTGCAATGAAACAAAATGATACATCATGTATTTAATTTATATTATGCATATTTTGCAACGAATCGTCATGTTTGTAAGGCATGCAAAGATAAGATACCTCAGTCGTTTTGTAATTATTGAAGGTAAGCTTTTGAGTAGTGCAGTTGTTTCTCGTCAATGAACTCGGAACGAACTATTGAGGCTCTCTAATTTAACAAGTGCATAAACAATACCGTTTTAAAACAACAGTATTATTTATAAAAACAAGAAGCAAATTTACCACAATGTAGGAAAGTGAAGACAGGAAACGCCATTGCATGGTAACTTTATTCCGATTTTAATTCCGTGACTCTTATTAAGCTTCAAGATTTGTTGAGATGCGTATTTTTATAGTATGCAAATGCAGTATTCCCCTAATAAATTACCCTATACGAACTTTGGGTTTTGTTTGCATCAGACAACTTAAGTGAACGTGACCAAATAAAACTGAATAAGTGGTTAAGTGAAATTTCAACACAATATTTTACCCTAAAATAGTTATCAAGTCTCATAGGAATTTAAACTACTACTGAACTGAATTAATGAATAGTACCACAGAAAGCTCTAAAGCTGCCAGCAATCAGTATGTAGTCACTGCAGCATAAATTGTACAACAAACTCATGTTCTGGCTTTAAAGGTTAAGGCTCTCCTGTAAGACTTTCTCTTTCACCGAGTTCGCGGCCATCAACTTTCTCTTTTATCGAGTTCGGGGCAGAGTGAGAATCACGTCTTCGTCGGTTCTAATGGGAGAACGGAAATTCCTGGAAAGACATCATCTCCTACAGATTTCAACTTACAATTTTGAAATTAGTCTCAAATCGAAGCTGAAAGGTGTCTTTCCATTGTTAGGGACTTTTTAAAAAATTTGGTTTAGTTTTGTAATGGCGATTGAAACAAAAATAAAATACAAATCTTCTAACCTTGAGAAAAACAAATCTCTTTTTTATAAAATTCCTGTAAATAGAAAGACATCTTTCAGCATCGATTTGAGACTAATTTTAAAATTGTGAGTTGAAATCTGGAGGAGATGATGTCTTTCCAAGAATTTCCGTTCTCCCATAAGAACCGACGAAGCCATGATTCTCACTCTGCCCCGAACTGGGTGTTTCGTGACGTCATCCGCGTCGTCAACCAAGAGGATCTTAAGTCTAAATGTGCTTTAAATTAATTATTAATCTAAGATACTTTTAGAAGCCCTACTTGAATTGAAAGTAGCAATACCATATTAAGTGCGCACTTTATTAGCCTACCAGCGATCCGATCGGGTCCAATTTGCGGCTTTCTGTGTTAAAACAATTGGTAGCTGTCTACAACGGGTGACGTCGAAAAGCCTACATATCCGCTCTGGTAGCCATGTCGCTTGGCTTATCTTAATCCAACTCTTTCCTTTTCCCTTCAAACTTCCTTACTTATATAAAGCAAATTGCACAAAAACTTAAATTTTTACTTTAATGTGACATTCTCTTTATCAAGGATAAATATTAATATTTCTTCCTGCTTTAAAAAGTCAAACAAGTAAATTACTTAACACATAAGTATCATTGTAAAAATATGCCGGAAAATTCTTAAAAACCCTTGTTGAGTCAATTGTCAGCTCAGCTTACAACTATTTTCCTATTTTTGTATTATTTTATGTGATGCTTTTTAAATAAATTACGTAACTACTGCAAATTAGTCCATTCCGTTTCACTACTAATCTCAACTAAGCAAAGGAAGTGAGGTCGATTTAATTTTAATCGTTGTTGAACTTAAAGCCCCAAAGAAAGTCTTTGATTTACATTGGTTGAAAATAAAGTTGAAACTATGAATGACATCTTCAACTCTTCTTATAGGTTCGTAGATTACAGAAAGACGATAGAAAGGAATTTCATTTGTATGTTTGTATGTCTTGAAATGAAGAACCGAGTAAGGGTTGAAGGGATCATATGTAATCTCGAGGTAAATTATTAACTCGAGTTAATAACACATTCTGCATTCAATATGAGTTTGTTGGTATGAAACTAATTTCAAAAGATAAGAGAAAGAAACCAACTAGTTCACTTACATAGAGATGTTTAGAAAAAGTGACAGCAAGAACTCATTGTAAATGGCCAAGGATATGAATTTGCTCTCGTTGAATTCTGAGGGGGCCTTGCGAACAACGATGCAGAGACGGATTCCCCAAACGAGAAACGACAGTTCCACTAAAATAAAAACACAGTTAATTATGGTTCACAATAACAATAACATTGTCTTAAAATTGTTGGCGACATATTAAAACTGCGTGCATAAGCTCAGTAGTAAAAATGGTGGCAGCAGTTGCGGTAGCTCGTAGCTGGCACTTTAGAAGTCATTTTACGAGTAATCTTCCAGTGAAACTGATTCAAGCTTAGCTAGAGTATGGTATTTACTTAATATTAGGGCTGGGCTAATAATGACCGGCCAGTTTTTGCTAGACCAACAAGCAGGCAAACTTTCATAAATAAATTAAACCTCCATGCAGTGCAGTGTCGAGAATGCATACATTTATATATGAGGTGAAGCTTTAAAGCTTGCACCTAACTACATTTATATACCTATGGTAATCTATGGCAGCAAAGCAACATCATTGTAGGTAATGGCAAGCACATTTTGGTGATACTTGATAAATAAAGACTGTAATTTTCTGCACAATACATTAATAATTTAACGAAGGCAAGCAAGAAACATCATTTGAGAGGCCATTTCCGCTAACTGCAAAGCTGCTCTCAACTCTCGTTATTCACCAAGAATTGTATAACAAGAGCATGAGCTGTTTGAGTTAAGATTATTAAGAGGATATTCTTAAAAACTCTGTGGGATATCTTGCGTAGGTTGATCTTTTGGTCAGTGGTACGGAGATAACGTTGTCGTTGAAGTCAATCAAGTATCTATTTCAACTCACCTAAAATCTGTGTTCCCGACACTGAATTACACTTTTAAGTTTCTTAGTCTGGATTTCTTCTTCCTCAAATAAGAATATATATTACCACAATAAATGTGTCATCTAGAACTCTTAAAATGATCAAGGAGACAGCGATACAAATCACCAAATGCCACCTATAGAGTTTACTATTTACTTCAAACCTGTCTTCTGCAGAAAGTTTCACTTCACGTACCACCGTGATGAGAGCTTGCCAAAACGAAGGCAGTATTTCTCGGTACAAATAACCCTCCTGTAATGCGACCGGAAGGGAACATGGATGAGTGGACAAATAATTCGGGTACACTACACACAGCAGAGAAGTCTACAGCAAGGGTCAAACTGTGACGGGGATTATATTTTGAAAATGTGTGATATTTTTCTTTTAAATCTCTAATGCTTTAATGATTTATTATTCTGAGTTTTCCTAACATCTTACATTTATGAGTATGATTTGAATATAAGATATTACGTCGTGTATCATTGCTGGAGATAAATATACGGGAGAAAAACGTGTTTAGAATTTATACTGTCGTCGGATACAACACAACGGATTGTTGTAAACATTTGTATGCACAGTTAAAAGTTACAAAAACGCTACGTTTTACGTTTGTGAGAATTCATCCACCGGAAAACTTTATTCGGATATTGATATTACAGTATCATCGTTTAGGTTAAGTTTTGATATACTTGGATCATATATAGAAAAATTAGATCATCGATTCCCAGACTATGACGGTTGACGGTAACATTCACAGAAAACCATGTAAGATTTCTAGTGTTCTGCTGGAAGGTACAAAGCACATGCACACACATGTCTGTATCCTCTATCACTTTCCATCACATTGAAAAGAAAATGTTTACAAAACATTCATCTTTCAAATAAAAGTCATGTACGTGATTTTGATTTGAATCAAATGTTGTAGATGTTAGATGTTACCCTTTGAATGATGTACATGCACTTATAACTGACTCCCATTAAGAGGTATCTAATTTAATAGTATTTTAACTACATTCTTTCAGTACTATCCTGAATATGGAAGTTAGCAAAAATACACCTCAGGCCATTTGGTTGCCTGTGTAAATGTTCTAGCAAGCCATATTATACTATATTTCTAGAAATAATAGACCGGAGCTAGCTTAGAGATTGCATTGATTGAATAGGCGGATTCTGATCTCACGGAGAACTTGGAACCTTGCCCTTTTCTCCCTGTTATGTTTCTTTTTTTTATTAGCAACGTTGTTGCTCTGGCTTGGATGAGAAAGGATTTCTGATTACCTGTATTAATTAATAATGAAGTTTTCCAAAACCTCTCTCCAAAAACTTATTGTCTTTGGTTCGTATGTTGCATACGAGTTAGTTTTCTATCGAATTGTTTAGTGAAAATATTTTAGCATTAAAAGATTGACTTGAAGTTATAAGAATTTCGAAAAACCACACACATTTGCTAATTTCTCAACTCCAAGCAGATTCATTTGAAAATTAAAGATATGAACCTGAATACAACGAGATAATTTACAATGTAAATTGAAGAGAGGATAACTAAAATAAAACGTGTTCAGGTTGTTACTAAAATACTAGATAGAAATTGCAAAAGAAGAACTGAACCTTTTTGTCGATGGTAATCCTACATGTTTAAAATTGAGTAAAGCCCGTCGTCATCTTAAATTCATATATTTGGCCCAAGCAAACTAAACCTTAGAATCACGGGAATTACAACATGCTCGTTATAAAGAAAAGGATGCAGCTTTATTATTGTCTCCTCGGACTAAAACATCTTATAATGAATTATAAGTCCTAAACTAGACCACACACTGCCCTCGCATCGTTCACGTCGAGACAAAACATTTTATTTTTAAATTTCCGTTTCAAACGCTTCATATGGAAGTTTTATAAAAATCTTTCCATTATGGTTCACTGCATGCAGTCTACCTTACATCAATATCAAATAAATAACTTCCTGTGCCAAGAGTCTTTTTAGGTTTGCTTATTTACTGGTAGTACGTAATGTCCATCCATCCATCTCTAAACATATAAACATATAAAATCAGGTTAACGTAGCATATGTCCGCGGCTCTGAGTCGAATCGATTGCAAGGACCAAGCAAATTGTACTATGCGACGCGACGGTTACCTAGCAAGGCCCTTACCCTTAAAATCTCATTTTAGATAGATCCTCTTGCGGCGTCTATAAATATGTATTTTGAGTAGGTATTTTGATTGGATTCCCTGAAATGATAAAGAAACCAATAAAGCTAGTAGCGATGCCACTGTTATGTTGGGCAGATAAATCTGCATCAAGCTGCGGATCGAAATCGTTGGTTGACGGAATTGAGGTCTATGCTCGTACATGGTTCAAGTCCAAACTTTCTCTACGTTGGTTTGGTTTGCTGCTGTTTATTTTTACTTCGTAAAATGGTGAGCAGCAGATTGATCTTAAGCTTCATTTGTGAATTCACTCAAGAGTACCAAATTAAGTATCTCGTTTTCACCACAACTACAACCAATACTTACCAAGGTGTATCAGAACCACGACATTCTGTATTTCATTGCTTTACCCGTCCTTGAGAGGATTCGTTTAGTTTGTAGCTCATGGATCAAAATCATTTTTCGGTTCACCAAATATTTCTATCTGTAGAAGCTTGAAGGCAGGTAATATTTATCTCTTAGCAAGTTAACTGAACTAGAAATATGGATTACTTTTTACTTAAGAAATCAGTTATTAACATCAGCTTATCGGTCTCTGCTCGGCCAGAAACATTACCATTTAAGTTTAAAATTTAAATTTATGCTAGATTCGTAACCCAAGAAATGGAAAATGTACTTCTGGAGAAGTATATACCAGTGATCGACCACTACGAAAATTTTCCTCCAAATTCAGAACAGTATGACATCAACGGCGATAAGAAGGGTCGAGTGCATTGATTCCGGATTCGGGATTAATTTAACTTATTTTAAACTAACTATACATTTTTAGCACTAACTGCCATGTCTCACCGTCTGTAGCCATGAGATCCCAGAACCACACAGACCGATTTGGCTGACGTTTTGAATTGTGGTAGTTCTGAGTTAATTAGGTACAGGTCAAGCTTTAAGTTGATTGGACTACCCAATCACCTCCAAATCGGGTAAACAAAATCCGACATGGCCAATAAGCATGAAAGAATTAGTTTTGTACTTTCACTTTGCAATTACAAAAATATGGTCATCATGGCAGAAATTGAAAGTTCAGATAACTGTGCGTGGGGATCCAAATGACCTTGGATGAAATGAGACTGCACTGCAAGGTGTAGATTTCTCTCTAATCACTACGGTTTAGATGTGTTACTCTCTAGGGTGAAATACAAAAGCCGACCTCGTTGTAAGAGCGTCATCCTTAACCCGTATTTTTTCTTTAAAAATTTAAATCTAACGACATTCTAATTTCATGGCGGATGGATTTAGTTATATTGACAAAAAAACTATATTTGCCTTTGCATCTTTTTTTGCCTTTGCCCATTAAAACTAATGCAACGCCAGTCATGTTTTCCACATGAGGGATATCCCAAGAATCTAAACTAATGACTGTAAAAGGGCTAAATTCATCTTTCAAGGGCAAATCTTTTAAAGTAATGTTCGAAAACGAAACTCGTGTAGTCGACCTTCTTTTTAAAAATAAGGGCCATCCTTTTTATTACCTTGCATAAGATGATGATGGTTACAATACGCGTTGGTAAAACCCACAGAATAATTAAACTGATATGACAACTCTGAAAGTTCACAGTACAATAGTACCCCTAAAGTACTTCCACCATGGAACTCAATGCATAAATGTCTTTACCACAATAATCCTACCGGTTCAAGCCAACTGCTACGTGTTGATAGTATGAGTATGACCAAAATCGCTGCGTAAGTTGAATTTCACCCTTCATAAATTCTTGACGTTTTAATAAATAACTAGGAACAGCTCTCTCCGGTTATGTTGCGTCCATACGAAAAGCTATGTAAAACGGCCGGAGAAAGGGCAAACCAACCAAACCCAAAAGGCTATTATGAGAGTTAAAGTTAAAGAGTTATTATTATATATGAGGACATAAAAGTTTCTTTACCATTTTCGAATAAAACAGACCTATACTCAATGAATCCTGTCTATTGTACAAGACGGCTTTTCTCCGTATGTTAGCCGCATGCCCCCAGCAGTTTCTGCACTTTTCCCCCATCGACTTCATCGACCACAGCCAGTGACTTCCTCTTCAAAGGATTTGTGGAGAAATAAACAGGAGACAAAAGGTAGATCTTTGGTCTAACCAACTCGTAAGCTATCTATTTACTCTGGCTTGTACTATGCCCTTGATCCACTAAAAACGTAGCAGAGAATCAGCATCCTAGATATTAGAAAGCTTATTATTACAATGAGAATATCAACATGTGAAGTACTTCCATAACTTGCAACAACGAACCCTTTTATTCCTTCGGAATTGGCAAACTTCTATACTGGTTTTTGGTTTCCGACTTTTTATTTGCAATTGTGATTTTCATCGTACATATCTTACAAAATCCTCCTCCTAAGAACGGCTGTACTACTAGTAGCACCATTAACTCTTCTTAAACAGATGAAACTGGTTTTACTAAAATAGCAAGTTCACTTCCAAAATGTCTTTTAAGTTATCCACTATCTATAGAGAGCCCTCGAGTCTTACTCAGACGATGCGATGTTGGCATTTCCTCTTTTTAAAATTCAATGTAGCTACTGCCCGAGCCAGGCAAGGGGATATGAAAGAACTGGGGATAATAGCAGAATATGGTAATCATGCATAAAATATATCACAAATCATTACTTTTTGTAGCAGAAGATCCAAGTATATTTTCCATATCGTTGTCATTCCTCTCTTTCCCAGACATTTGCAACTCCCAACGGAAACATTACTCTTCCGTCTTATTATGCGTGTATTCTTTCCCTTTTCCACACCTTCATGATTGAACCTTACTTGGTTCCAATTACTACTCCGAGAATTCGTAGGCGTGTGTGCTTCTGCATGCTGTAGGGATATGTTATGTACGAAGGGATTTAAGTAACTACTTTATCTAAAGCCAAAACAAAGTTTTACAATCATCTCAGCAATAGTGTGGTTCACCGAGTTCTCAACCCACCGTCCATGAGTAACTTTTACCTCAATAATTCGAAACATCCCCTACGGTTTTTCTTTCCTTGTGCCCACGTATTTCACCTCAGCCATTTCATTGAGCCGCACCGTCAGACCGCATATGCATTTACGAGTACATCGGTTATAAAACATTCCTTAGGCTACATTCATGTGCTGTAGAATCCGAGCCGGAGTTTGGCATTAAAGTAGGAGGAAAGCTTGGGATCTCAGTATTTCTCAGAATGTAATATAAATTGCTTGAGATTTTAGGTTTTCAGACTGTATTGAGTAAACATTTTTGACAGAGAAAGTTGCAGAGAAGGATATTGAGGGCCGAAGCTTTCCTTATCTTACGCAATAATCTGGCAGACTGACATATGAGAAATCCAAATGGCCCATAAGGCATTTAACGCTATTGTTTACTAGATAAGCTACTAGGGTCAAACTGCACTCTTTTATACTTCCTCAACAGTAGTAGCAGTAAGCCACCCAGTTCTTAACTTGTATTATTTAGTAACTGTGAGGAAGGATTCTCTTCAGAAACGTATCAAAATGGAAAGTTAAGCTTGGAAGTGAGGAAGAATGAGAGATAGTAGGAGAAATTGATACATAAAGCGTTATTTTTAGTATGTGACTGGAATAAGGAATATGGATGGATTTACTGAGGTCAGACAGCCAGACTCAATGCCCGTATACACGTACTACGTTTACTTTTATTTTTATCCAATATTTAACTAAATCAATGTCCTACAGGAAAAAAAGAGTAGTGGATCTGTTGAGAATCACGTCCTCACAATTTATCTCCATGTTTTACGAGACTTCTGCCGTTTTCACTAAAATAATGTTACAAAGGGGAAACTACCGAAGTGGACTTTTTATCCTTAATCCATAAAGTCGCCAATTGATTTAACTATGGAAAGCATAATGGATGTCTTACATTCTAAGCATACCAATACATTGTCAACTAATCGCTCATAGGAAACTTTATGCACGTCAATAAGACACGTAGGGAAGAACGCAGGTAGGTGGTACATTCCAAGAAACACCCTCTTCACATTTACGACTGACTGTGGAGAAAAGTGCTTTTGACTTCAGATGAGACTGGAGTTATCCTACTTGCTGTTGAACATTACTTGCCCCAATTATGAGATTAAAGTAATTGATTCCGGACATTATAAGGAAAAGCAATTGCAGATATTAATTCTGCAGAAGGATTAAAAAGGTTGTCCAAGTAAGCTAAGTAGAGAAAATTATACATCTCAAATAAAAGAAAGAACGTTTGAACTCGCAATTCTTTATAACTTCTTGATTACTTAAATTTTGCATACTAGTAAGAGGAACTGCAAATTTCCATTTCTGTCATGTGAAGATTGCCATTTACTAGTTTGCGTTTGGATCGGACGTTCAATTAATCTCAGGACTTAGAAAACTTGATGTCTAAATATCACTAATTCAGTGTATGTTCTAATAAGAGGCACGTTAGTAGAGGCCAATACTGACAAAGAATCAATCAATGGTTTATTTAAGCGACAATAGTACAAATATGTAGTTACAAGTAACATAAATCATACTGCTGCCAGCACTAGGTCGCCTTGAAAAGTAATAAATATAAGCATAAGGTTAAATTCCAAAATCGGACTTGGAATAAGTTATTAAGTAATAATTTAGACATTACATTCATCGTAGACTCTACAATTTACAAGATTACTCTTGTCCTTATGAACAAGTTCGCCTGCTGTACATAGTGTACCGGCTAGCAGAGCGTAACAGGGAAGGTAGACAAGTCTACTCAGAATTAAAATATTGAAG
Source organism: Hydroisotoma schaefferi (assembly GCA_034682405.1). Taxonomy (NCBI): domain Eukaryota; kingdom Metazoa; phylum Arthropoda; class Collembola; order Entomobryomorpha; family Isotomidae; genus Hydroisotoma; species Hydroisotoma schaefferi. The sequence continues at coordinate 30,345 of JAQFZX010000541.1, read as the reverse complement.
AAAGCCCATATATAAGGTAAGATAGATAATAGGAGAATAAACCACCAAATCCTAAGATTTGACGGAAGTCCAGTCTCAGCCCATTGTTGGTTGTACCTTGTACCACGGTGCAGTGTTTGCATATGCTTTACATATAATGACTAATTATGTTTCACATATTTTACTCATCTAAACTGATAAAAGTACGCCATGACAGTTTTAGTTTCAAAAATCCCAAAAGCATGTTTTATAATTAGTTAATCATTACCTAGTTGGATCGTGAATCCAACCTTCCCAGTCTTTGGAGAATCCTGCTTTGGGTACTGTGTCTTCAAAGAGACTTCAGTTCCCGGCGGGCTAAAGTCCGACTAATCATTACCGTATTTCCCGAATTAATCCCCCTGGGGCTTTATTATTTCGAAGGAAAAATTAGAATTTGTATTAACATGGACAAGATAGGTAAAATTTAATTTTTTAACATTGAAAGGTACTGGGGAATTATACCGGGTGTGGAATTATACCGGGTGGGGAATTATTCCGGGGTGGGGAATTAAATCGGGGAATACGGTAATTATCTTTACCAATGTTCACTGCAGATGTTTTCTTCTTAGCAGAGTTTCAGTACCGTCAGGGGAAGGAACTAAATACCCCCTGCTCTTCTTCTTCACCATATTTAGTGAACATTTAGATCGCTTTAAATTAAACACATTTCTGAAAAATTATAACTTAAACTTAATAGTTCTGGTAGAGATTTTCCTTGGCCAGCCTATTTTATCCAAAATTAGCCTCTGGAGCAGAGAAATAACCCGGCTAGCCCGAGATTTTTCTGGGTTTCGCGATGTGTTTTTACCTTTTGACCTAGTGGTTGTAAAAACCACAAAAAAGGTTTTGATATATTTTTCTGATTAAGCTGCATGACGTGCAAATTTCAACAAAATCGCTTACGAGTGCTTTGCATGAGGACGTCTCTAAGTTTGAAGCCGGGAAAACGTCGGCGTGGCCGAGTTTTTTCTCGGCTACGAATTTATTTTTTTCCTTTGGGTCGACACCCATCATAATCACCCTGAGGCAAAAGCTCAGGAGTAAAACGTCACTAAATGTGAGAACGACGGAGGTCGTAAGTGCGTGGCCAAATAAATGTACAAATATTATCCACCTTTAGCAAATGCCTAGCAGAGGCACGTTATTGTTATGTGGAACTAAGCAGGATGCTAGCTAATGTGGAACCTGATCCTTGTTATGTCAACCTTCAGCTATTCAATGATTAGATGTTGTTTACAATGCGCTTCTGTAATTACCTACGGAAAGGTACCTAAAATCGTCTTCAAAATCATACCTCTACATAATATGAAACTGAAAACTGACTCTTTTGGCTTGGTTTAAGGCTATATTTAGACTTTAGACATGAAATAAACTTGAGAGATGCATGTATGCATCTGTCGTCGAGTGTGTAGAGTCGTAGATGCATTTTGACATAGTTAGGGACAACGTATTTTGTAATGGAATTTTGTGGAATGGAATGAATGTATTCCCTGCATTGGTTGCCTAACGCAGCATGCAGTTGTCTTTGTTTTTCTTTGTGTTTTTGTTGAAGAGAAAATGTTCCAGAAAATATCTTTGTATGATGAAATTTACCTACTAGAACCGAACGTTTTTTAATAAAATAGACTGACTTCACGTTGAGACTTTGGCTGAGTAGGTTTCGTGTAAGAGCTCCGAATAAATTGAGAAAAAGCTAAAGTATTGTCCTTCGTGTAAAATTTTTAGTAAGTAGTGATTTGTTGGGAATAAACAATATTTCTGTTTTCTTGGTAATTAAAACTCCTGTGGAAACTTTGGTATTATTATCATAAGGATAGGTGCAAGTTTCACCGAGTTGGAAAGACTGATTATTATAATCACTGACTTTGCTAAGGTTTTATCTTTCGTCGAGCTGTCGTGCGTAGTGCAAAACTAAGCGAGTAGTAAAAGGCGACCCGACAGCTTCTATTAATAATTATAAGGAGATAGTGTTTTAATAATTTTGTCTACCAACAGGGAAATGATGTACTAAGGACAGAACAGAGGCCATTATTATTTATAGAACATGTATCAATGTTTTTAATTTTTAATGAATGCATCAATATACTTTTGAATTTATGAAGGGACCATTATCTTCAATTGCAATTGGTCTAAAAATTTTCTCAGCTACGGCTATTTACTATAGGAAGAAGGATGGTTCTCTTTCTGTGCTTCTCATAGAAAGAAACGAGTTAATAATCCGCAAACCTGAATTTTAGCCTATTATTATGAAAAACCTTCATAATTACTGGTTTCAACAGTAACAGCTATGCACGGTCTAATTTCCATTTCTCCAGTAAAATGCTGCCGATTTCTCTATCCCAGTGATAGTGAGTTATACGCGTGTTATCCCCTGCAATTCGAACTGACAAACTAAACTGGCACAGGTCCCCCCTCCTGTTATTACTGTCAACCAGGATAGTCGTTGGTTTGTCAGCGGAAGTAAAGTAGCTATTAAGTGGGCTTGAAAAGGTTCTCATTCACTACGTCTACTAAATTTCCAATGAGAGAACTATTTGGAGCATGAAAGTAGTCTTTGACAGTTTGTAGTTGTTAGTGTACCCAGCCTAATGTGAATAAACGTATCTGATCGGATCAGATGTAGGAACAGTCGAAGTCATTGGCTACAGTGTTTCAAAATTATTCTGCCTTCATTCTTCCTATATTCAAAGTAAATCTCCAAGTCAAATACAATTATTGTTCACGGTTCGACGGAGCAGGTGTCCTTTCCAATGATGTAGCGTGTTTTGCGGGAGCCAAAGTCTTTAGTGTGGGGATAATTCAACAATAGTTTAGTTTACTTTATATTGCAAGCCAACATCAAGGAATCAAAACAGAGTAATAAATGACAAATGAGCCGGATTTCAGGGAATTTAGCACTTTACATGTTATTTGTGAAATTAGCTATAAACTTGTTCCTAACCTAATCAAATCAATTATTCATTTCTTCAGTATTCAGTTCTTGCCATCAACTAACTAAGCGGCTGAAGAAAGAAGGCCTTATTTATTATTACATTTCATCCTCCTCAACTTCGGCTTTACTGTAAGTGAGACGAAGTTAACTACGATACGATAGATAGCTGTCCCAGCGTCAGGAGAGGTCTGCTTTATTAAAGACATGCGGCAAGCTTGTAAAAGGCAAGTGCAGAACAGATAGCAGTTTGCGAGAATAGTAATTTTGATGAATCCTTCTATTTATCTTACATTAAGTAGAATAATTTAATTTAAACAAATAAATTTCTTTGGTTCTTAGTACATCGACAAGGGATGTGTCACTAAGTAATTCATGACTCTTGACAATACGAAGTCCTTATCAGTGTGAAGGTGTAAAACAAATAAAGCCCTCTCTCGCAAGTAAATGTTTTTGAAAGATGCCGTTTGTTTTGAATCAATAAATTCTAATTAAATCACAAAAAACATGGATGACCAAGGTTATCAGAGAGTGGACACAAAAACAGGGCTATCAGTTATCATAGAACCCATTTTCTAACTTTTCCGGGGCCCGTTTGCATTGCATCGCCACTTTGTTCAGATGAACCACAGATCAGGCACGTAAAAGCCGTTGTCTGAAAATGCTGAATGATAGTATAAGAAGAATCCGTCGTCCATACAGGAAGACTCGTCATTCAAAATCTCTAATAGATCAAACAATTCGTAAAAATTTCCAGAGAGCACACGTACAAATAATAATGTTAGCATTGTATTCCAAATAAGGAATTCTTTATAAAGGTAACCCAATCAATCGGACCAAAACTAATCAGGAAACTTGCTGTTGAATTCAGCATTTTAATCAAACTACGGCCATCAAAAATTAAACGTCGAAATCTCCTCCAGCAGATAAAAGAACTCAGAGAGAAAGCATTACCTAGTAGTAAACTCCCGATGATCTTAACTAACTAAAAAGGTATTGCAATTACCCTCAACCTATTCATCTTTTACATTAACCGAATTGCTTTTGGTGGTCATCCATTTGATTTGATTTATTTGGCAGTAGATGTAACCCAAGGTCCTATGACTACCAGCGAAAGCAAAGGGGCCTTGGATGTAACCCATTGAACGGCAAGAAGAAAGGGGCTCCAAATAGTCATCGTTATAAGAGTTGTCAAAGAAATCCCATCTCATACAAGAGTTCTTAATCACAACGATTACTTTTTTAGGTAAACTTCGATATCAAAATGATCTTCCTTAGCCAATACTGTAATGGGCTTAATTACTTGCATAAAATCATCCCTACGAACTGTAAGGGGAATACTGATGGTTAAAAAAGTTTTTGCAGGAACCAATAAGGAATGCGCTTTGCAAATAAATTTACTATAGTCTCCGGCCTGAAGACCTAATCATACTATCTACTATCACTACTATTAACAATAATTAGTCTAGATCTGCCCTGATCTTTTTCCACGTCTTTGGTGACTATTCTAACTTCGCTCTATTTCCAATCAATTATTTATACCATAGCAAAGGGGAATCTACAACTAATTCTATTACCAAAAAACCATTGTAAACGGGTGTAACGAAGGCTAGCGTGGGGTATTGGGGGCATTTTGAGACATTATGGGGTGTTTGGGGCACTGTGACAAATTTTTGAGGTTGTATTAAGTTGTCGAGGTTGTGGGTGCCATTCGGAAGTAGAGTCTCACCTTGCCCTATGTGACCTTTGCAAGGTCATAACGTTAGACCAAGGTCAGTGGGGGTGCCCAAATAGGATCGAATGAAGTTGTTGTTGTAGTGGGTTTGATTTCGTAAATAGAGTCTCACCTTGCCCCATTTGACCTTCGAAAGGTCATACTTTTTACCTGCGTGTCACAGAACAATTTTGATTGTTTTGAAATGCCGTAGTAAGTAGCTTTTCAACTATAGCATGGTTGATAGAGGTTAGCATAGACGAATTTATGACCTTTGACCCCACCCCCTAGGGGGTGTGACCGATATGACCCATCTTCAATACCATAGTGTCCCTAGACCTTGTATACCAAAATCCGAACAGAATTTAAAAAAGTGCAACGGTTCGAAAGTTATTGCCCGGACAGACGGTTGACCTTCACAAGGTCATAACGTTTGACCTGAGGGTTACAGAACCATTCCGACACCTGTTTTCAAATGCCCTAGTTAATACGTTTCAAACAATACCAAACCTGATAGGGGTTGCTATTTAAACTTTTGGTGCCCTGTGACCGTTGACCTAGAAGGGTGTGGCCCACAATGTCCATCTTCAAAAATAATCTTAGTTTTAACCTAAGTGACAAATATCCGAAAGCGGAACTCGAAAAAGTTGAACGGTTCGAAAGTAATCGCCCGGACAGACGGACGGACGGACGGACACAGTGCATTCACATAAAGGCCTCGCTACGCTAGCCTTATTATTGAGTTGCATTTGGCTTACCAGTGTCTGTCCAGGTGCAGATGTAGGTATGTCTGGATCACCGCGATGCTTTCCCAAACGCTTTGTACTATATCGATGTGCAATACGTCGTTTTGTAGGGAGGACTACTGGTGTGGCCTGAACCTAAGGGAGGGGGGGATAAAGGGACTACTCGGTCGGTAAACTTATTATGCTACTAGGCGGATAGGCCTATATTATGCCATATCGGGTTTTGTAGACATTAATGGAGCCCACAGATTTGGGGCCTTATTGAAAGTATTGAATTTCCAAGTATTGAACTTCAAATTTTGCAATACCATCTCTTGATATAACTACATCAAGTTTTTCGGTTTTCAAGATAAAACTCTTAACCGGAGTTGACATGGCTGTTTGAAGTACTACACGCAGAAAGTTTGCTCTTGCACGAAAATGGATTTGCAATTTAAGAAATTCTTTCGACAAGACTAACTTTTTCTTAGCTTAACCAGTACAGCATACGAGTTATATACGCCCTAAACGTTTTTTATGTGAGCAAACCGTCAGTTCCATTTTCAAGCAAGCACACACCATTCTTCAAATTCTACACCAAGTTCCTGAAAAAAAACGCGAAAACTATGCCACTTGCTTGATGTCCTTAAAAAAGATGAAAATTCTTCACAATCTGTGCATACTTTAGGTTTGTATTAAACACGTTAGTGAACGGCTCCTTCGTACAATATTACATTTGTATACCGTAAGCTAAAGGCGGAGTTTTAGAGAGTTTTAGATCAGTTTAGAGTTTTAAAGCCCATATTCCATGCGATTAAGGATTATTTATAGACTAGAGAGAAAGTAGTTTCCTGACTAAGAATGCATTTCTGGTGTACTACATTTCTTAGTAATAGAAAATTAGTTTAGTTTCATAGTATGACTTTCTTGGAGGAAAGTAAAATTGGTCACACAAACGAATTGTGTTATAAAAGTAAGGGCAAGACCCATACTTTATTCAAATGTTATTACTATAGTATGAATTATTGATAGGCTAACTCCACTTATTGAATAAAATATGGCCCAGTATCGGAAAAAGAAGCTGAAGCCCAGGTATTAAAGTAAACCGTTGAATGGAATAAAGTCCGTAAATCTCTTTTTTCTACAGCCAAGCATTCACAAAAGGTTTCTGAAAAGTCAGAAAGAAGGTAGCAAATGTCGTAGAATCCCCGAGTGACCAATACCCGGTTTGGTGAAAAGTAAGTGAAAATGTACAAGAGGCCCAGGAGGTTTGCTCTTTGGCTTGAGAAAATAGTCCCACGGGTGACTTAGACTTTAGTCCTTACTTAATATAATATGTGCATTAAGCTAAGAAAACAAGGGATTCTCCATAACAGCCCCATGAGGTGGTCCGTTCCGCCCTACTATTGAGTCTATCCCTTTAATAGGAGGACGGACAGCTTTAAAACTAGTCAGATCTCCGTAAAGAACTTACTTGGTCTAAGAATTTTTATTACCAAAGCCGTTCCATTCGTCAAGGTTAAAGGTTATCCAACAAACATATAGGAGTCGTTAGAATTTTACTTTCCTTACTTTGCTTCCATGTACTCCTATTATGCTCCAGTAAACCCACACATTCCCATACATGCAATGCGTTTTAAAGCTTTCTCTACGACTACATAAATCCTCCATTATCCCAACTCGTTTGAGTTACATGCGAGTCCATTTATCTATTTGGTCTACCTTGTTGACCATAGGTGTGGTCCTGTATTCTTAGTAGTTAGCACTAACTTATGGCTATTAAATTGGAAGTAGGTTAAATTAATTTTGATACATGATATTGCCAATGTTCTTTTAGTTAGGGTTTTATACAGTTTATTTTACAAAATGCTTTTAAAGCATTATGAATCAAATAGGTGGCATATTCAGGGTGCACTGTATTTAATTTTAATACAAATTTCCTCGGCTTTAAAAATAAATAAGGTTTCAGTCCATTCTATGAAAGCAAATTATTAACTTTACACATATTTAATAACGTTAATAGTAATAGCTTTATATTTAATAACTGAATAAAAAGTCAGTTCACTTAGAAGTGGAGAAAGAAACAAGGCATTTACCCTGCTATACTCTATAAAGAAATAATAAAAATCATAGCGTGATCAGTTGGAAAGTGGAAATAATTTAGGAAAAGGGAGCAAAATAGTTCCGCAGTAAATCATAGTCTAAAAGTAAAGAAGCGTGTGAATAGAAGGATGCAGAGATGGTATCATAAAAATGACTTACTAATAGTGAAAGAATGATCCCACCAATCACTTTTACACAACCAAGCCTTGAGTTCATCTGCAGTAAGGCTTACAATGGCAACGGGTGGGGCAACCAAGGTTCTTATGACAAGAAGGGAGGTGAACACAGCTACAATGATTCCCAAACGTTTCATTAAGTCCAAGTCTGTTATCTTGATAGCTTTGGCTGACCGTACTCGAAAAATCACAGAGATTCTAGAAATAAAACAATTTACAGTTGTTGCATTCATCACTAGAGGATAAGTACAACCGAAACGAGTAGTAAACAGGAGTCTTGAGCAAAATATTAAATATCAATTTATTCACTATTCCTTTGTTCCGTCGTTTTTCACTCTTTATTTACACAAGGAATTAAATTAAGGTAAATGAAGGAATAAAATGTATCGTTTCTTCCTTCTGAAAAATATTATCGTAGGCTGCCTATGATTTAAGTACCTTCAACGTGCTTTCTCACATGTTTATGTTCTTCTATGTGGGTTAACTCTTTGCGAGAGGCTCTAAAATAAAACATATCTTCTAAACTAGAAAAAGTATCTCCTGCTTGAGGTTGATTACTTATGGATAAGATTATTTAGGTTTGGGGAAGAGGAAAGTAGAAGTTACTTTTTTTACTTTAGTAAATGAAGAAATAATGCATCAAATTATATACGGCATCTTCAACCTCATACAAGTGCAAACAATCGGGTCGAATCCAATTTTCAATCTTCTACTGGATCTGTGGATCTCTTTCTTCTCAATCATCTCCAAATTGCCAATATGTCAAACAAAGTTTTTTCTTATCTTATTTTCTTCTCTTGGCCGATCATCGTCTGTAAATAGCTTGGCGACTAGGGTTTCCACCACCGTCGCAACCAATTATTTCTTCAATCATCTTCAGCATGACGGACCATTAAGAGAATTCTGACCTAACTACATGGCAAGGAAGGATCTTCGATTGAGAAACTTTCCTCCGCCTGCCTCTAGGCTAAATTGGACCTTCAACAGCCTTATACTTGCTATTTACCAATAATAAGCCGTTTTTTTCTAAAAAGGGTAAGTATGATTGTACCCTGCGTGGGGATGAATTACTGTCGATATAAACAGGTGATATTTTCTATTGCGAGGCTCTTATTTATAGGTGGATAGACTTTCTCTCTTCTATTGTTTCCCGTAAATAGGAGCGACAACGATCTTTCCTACAATGGATTGAATCCTTCTCCCATTAACATGTCCATAAAGAAGCGTGATGGTATTTTGGAGCTTCGTCTGGCTTGGTTTTTATACTGTTAGATTTACTTCCCTAATACTCCTATTATTGCTAGCTCAGAAAGATCTTTCGTGTGTGAACAATGGCAATTTCATAAGAGGAAATAAGGACCCCACACTTTTCCTTTTCCAACTTGTAATAGTAGGGAATAATATCAAAATTAAGATGGTACTTCCGGAACAACTAGTGACTGTACTAGCAACGGTAGCAAAAATAGTTAAAATGCAACTCACCTCCACGTTTTAAGCATGAGGGCTCCATACGCCAGGGAAAATCCAATCTCTCTCAGCCAAACTCTAAGCGTACAGGTTATTACGTTGGGGCTAGGGTACATCACGAGAGTCTGGAATTTTAATTGTTGTAATAAATTAAAGTAGCTCCTAACCAGCTTTATTATAGGAGAGACTTATAAAGAAATTCACAATATGAGCATATACTGTGTGTATGGACACTGAGCAGTTAAATGTGAGTAATTCGAACACTTTCGAACTTTATATTTATGAGGGGACGAAACCTGATCAAGTCAGGAAGGCGGTAGACAGTCAGGTCGTAATGCGCTTAAAATAATTACTAAATTGCTTTATAGGTTGTAAGCTTTCCGTGTGATCAAACTGCTCAACCGTGTTGCTGGCGGATGCTTAATGGAGCATCATGTAAATTAGGGGTGATTTATGCTCAACTAAAGTACACATAAGTCTGCTTAGTTTGTTTTTGAGTATTTATTGTCGGCGTTAAAGCTTCCATTGGTTCATTTTAATTTCCTAGTTCCAGCATAATTTTGATGTGCTCGCTTTATCGTTACAGAGTTTGCAAAAGGTCCGGAGAGCCAGAAAGAGTATTACTTATTAAGTGCATGAATGATTGGTTAAGCTGTTTAACAATATGAAAATTAATGAACGCACGGCCTGTACTTTTAATGGTTCCAGAAACAATTTCATATTTGACTTGACTGCTTTTCATCCCATTTTCGTTTGCCAGTGATTCGGGAAGACATTAAAGATACCACAGTTGCAGTTCATAAGTGGGCGTAGGAAAAAAGTTATGAAGATTTTTCTCTAGATTACTGGGTCGTTCTTCCTACAAGCATGAGCATTAACCGTGCTTGATTTTTATTATAGTTCGTGGAAAGCAGTCTTTCGCAGCATTACCAATCACAACATTCATGATAAGGATGGGATACATTTCATCGTAAACTGTACAGAATGCTACTTTACGGCTCATAATAATCATTACCAGGCCTTAATAAACTTCAATTTTTTTCTGTATGACAAAGCCGACAAGAGAAATGTTTCCTTGGAGCGGCATACTCTCCAGAGATTATATTACCCTGCCCAATCTCTAAAAAAGTCCAACCTAGTTTTCTTCAGTTGACTGGGTACAGACGATATTTCGTTTTACGACAAGAGGAGGAAACAGTGATGACACAAAGGTCCTGTTTTCATGTCCGTCCCATGAAATAAACCCATTGTTGCTTAGGACAAAGGTCAAACTAATGGGGCATCTGGGAAGCATGGTGAAGTTGGAAGGATATTATTACAAATGAAAGCAATACGGGGTTTTATATGTGTACCCCGGCAGTGAAAGTAGCAGACCTTCGTACAATAATACAGTGAACTAACCCTCTGAACACACTGAAATGGTATGGAAAGAATGAGTACATTTCATATGTTTTGTGCACGAGTTCTCTTGTAAATAACGAGGGTCTGGGTCCAGAAACAGAACTCTTTCTCACGTCATTCCCGTTCATGGTCCCAACCATACGCCATAAACAACAAGGTAAGAGATTCTATAGAAGAAAGTCGTACCGTGCAGTAGATGAAGAAAGCACCGAGGACGATGAATCGTAAAAGAACAGGACTTGCAGCTCGAACAACCTGTAAGATAAAAAAAGGATGGTTATTATCTTTACAGTATTCAGGGTTTAAAGATTGTATCCCTTTGACAGAATATTGTTACCTCTCGCTGCGCAATAAATAAATCTGTAATCCACCAAAGCAAGCGCTGATCGAAATATGATCCAAAGGGTAATGCTACAGTTGACAGTTGTTTGAAGTTGAATTGAGACTTAAAAGGAATAATGCCCTTGGAGAGGGATTTGAGGTAGAAATATTACATTTCGTGTTCTTATTTTACAGTTAAACTGTTCCTGTGAGAATAACCCTATAACGTACCCAATACTTTTATCAAAAATGCGATTAGATGTAGCTTAGCAGCAATAAAGAGGAGGGACAGAAGTGAAGCGTATCAAGGAACATATCTAGTAGTTTTTGTGACAGGAAATTGTGCATGGATACATGAACACAAAGTACAACCCACTGATCAAATGATAAAAGAAGATTTTTCTCTTGTACTTTTGAAAGAAAAATGATCCGGGTTCGTTCTCAAATTTATGGTTCTTTATATCCTATTTGTATGAGGGGAAAGTGGTAGAAAGGCTTGAGACTTTAGAGAATGGATTTTATGTAAGCCGTCCTCTAATCTTGAAAATAAAAAAATATAAAGGGAAAAGAAAAAGAATCTAAAATAACTTCACTTAAACTGACCCAAAAGAGTAACGAGGGAACGACAGACAATAAAGGCGCAGATCTCTTGCCAACATTTTAGCAAAATAGTTCAAGAAAGTTCAATAGAAAATTAGATTATGATAGGTACAAAATGATAAGCCAACGCTGATGCAGACAACGAATTAGATGATCTAGGGAATAGTATTAAATTTGAGTCCCCACAAATTACATTAGCTTGGAGAGTTAATCTCTGTCTCCATTTGATCCTTGAACTTATAGTTTCTTTCTGTTGCTTGAACTTTGCTGGCTCGTTACAACTTTATGAGTAGCCCGAAAATATGATATTTTGAAATATGACCTGCACTTTCTGAACAATTTTATATTTGATCGTTTCCAGCTCAGCCAGCACATACTTTCACCGAACGCCCAACACGTGGATTGATCTGTAAACTTTTATTAAGCTCACAACAAGCACTATATACGCTGAAAATTCTCTGTATTTTACTGAATGTTTTATGGACTTTATTTATGTTCGCTCGTGGCTAATTAAAAAGCTACCTCAAAAGTAACCTTGTAGGGAAATGTCGCTTTCCTAGTTCAAATACCCACAGGTACAGTTGGGATTATAGGACACGTCACTAATTTCTCCATTTCATACATGGTCATACATAAAATGCACTATCAACAGGGAAATGTCACGTCCCATAAGTGGACAGATAAATGAAACTATGAAACATGTATGAAACAAAATACGCTCTTGAACTCGATCAATGACTTGACGGGGACGGATGGTGTAATATAATGTGAATAAAATTGGAGGACTTACTTTTACATTTGAGTACTTCCATGTAAAGAGACCGACAATGGGAAGCATGGCTATGATTGCACACTGGAGAATAAGAATCGCTGTCCTCATTAGCCAATTCAACGAAACAACGCAGGGTCGGTCATCAATACAAGTATCACAGCCAGACGGGCACTGGAGGCACTCGAACAATCCGACCGAGTCGTACAAGCTCGTATCATTCTAACAAAAAACAGAATGATGAAAATATATTATATCTTTCTTATACTTTTTTTAATCTGCCATGTTAATAATGATTTCACTCCCCCAGAAGTACTTAACCAAAGACACATCAATATAGAAGTAGTGAATAGACCGATGGGTAATATAATTCTTACCGTTTTAGCCTCAATATTAAAATTTAGACACTTTACTGCTCCAGTAAAATACACAGCACCTATATTGGTCAGGGTTTCCAAAACTTGGTAAGAAAATATGCTGGTCCACCCTTAGCTTGTATTAGAACTTTTAGAGATTAGTTTTTAAATTACAAAACAATCATCCCCACAAAAAACTCTTGAGCTCTGTATTTACTTGCACTTGCACTTCACTCTATTTTTGTGACTCAAAATAAAGCATTTCAAAACTACCTTATGGTCGAAAAATTGGAGCATTAGAGCAAAATATACGTATTAAAAGTTTAAAATGTAGTTACAGTTGTGGACTTTTCCATTTCATGAAATCAATTTATTGTCAGCTTCTACATAAATTATGCCATTATGTTGTGAAGAACAATTTCTACTATGCACAGTACTCTTTCCAAGAGTAAACAACTTTTATTTGCAAACTCTTATATTTAAGACTTCCGGACCTGACTGTTCTTAAACATAACAGCGCATAATGCAACTTCATAAAAGCTTCTTGGTATTGCCTTACATAAGTAAGTACAAGTTTTATATTAATCATAAGTACATTGTGCTTTGTATATTGTGTAACCAGCTTCCATTCTACAAACGCTTCTGAGAACGGCCCTGCAACACCACATACTTACTTCTCTATGCTGGGTGGCTATCGCTAATACCGATGTCATCCACGCCTCGAAACATACATACACCAACCACTCTAAAGATAAGCTGATTTTGTGAACATTTTTAGGAAAAACGGCAAGTTGATAAGAGTTGGTGGAATAAACAAGAATTGATGTGAGAGTGGAAGGTACTTAAATCAGAAGCAGCATTCTTTGAAGAAGCCACGGATGAGGCGATCAGGATATGAAGATGGGATGCACTACAATAAGCTGCGTACATCACTAGCCAAAACTGCGAAAGAAGTGAGAAAAGCCACTTAAATTCGCATGAGAGGGCAATTCCCATTCCCACCTATGAAATACTGTTTGGTCACCTCAAGACAAGACAAATCAACATCATCGCTCTTTCTTTCCAAAAACTCTACTCTCACAGGTATCCTATATGCATCCAGCAAGAGGTAAATATGTACACATCTCTCTCTTTGTTGTACTATTTCTGGACTAACTATCATAAAGGAATCCCCGAATCCATTGAAAAAGTCTTCCAACAAAGGACTTTGAAGGATAAAGCTAACTTAGCTTCTAGTAGTGTTGCAGTGGGTGAAACACTTATAATATAAATCTTCCACAATAGAAATAGAACTCATCGAAACCTGATATAACTTCCTGTGACATATTTGATTCCTAGAGGAGGATGGAACCCTGTCGTGTTCAATGATTCGCATAGACCTTTGTTCAGCGAAGTGGGAAGCTCATCTAGACTGCTTTGGCTTCCTTCCCACTAGCATTCACTCCTAATCCAACAACTCCAACCAACTACATTCCAACCGCACTTAACATAATCACGGTTAGCTTTTAGTAAGTCGTAGACGTAGTTTAAGTGACTGTTCTCACTAAGAAATGAAGAAGGTCTGCAGCTTCATTTGAATTGTATTCAGAGTTTATTGTAATATAATCATACTAACTCCTACTTTGCTATTCTGTGCCTTTTCAGTTTCATTAAAAAGTTAAACTTAAACTTAAAATTACATCACATCGATTCGTAGCTATAGATGTAGATCTCAGGGAAACAAAGCTCGGTCCTTTTAATAAGATCCTCGTGGGATTCGAAGCCATTAGCCTTAGCGAATTGAGTAGTGCCTGAATAGAGTTAAGGAGAAAGTCCACCTAATTGAAGATCTACTAGTACTTAAACTGAGCAATCGTATACTTTATACTTTATTATGGAAAGAAGGAGCCAAAGTCTGAGTATTTTGAGGAAGTGATAGAATACATTAGATTTTAATGTCAGATTAAGTAGGAAGAGTAGAATGGAATTAGAAACCAAGAGTTTGTGCTAAATAAGTAAGGGAGCAGGAGGGTTATTAAGTAGGCAGACATTAGAAGTATAAAAGTTAAGAAGAAAGACGTACCTGGGTAGTTTGGAGAAACTTTTTGTCATATTCTAGCTCTAGCAGGGTTCCATTGAAGTACTTGAATGGGGAGGAAACGTTAGGGAAATAAAATCCGTTCTTGCACTCGCATCTGTAGGAACCTCGACGGAATCCAAGTCCTTTGATGGGAACACACTGAACATGAAAACCACAAATAAAAAGAACATAAAACACTTTTCTCGCTTTCTATGCATTCTGCTCAATGTAATTTCAGTTTGTCAGACATTCTCAAAACTAACTTGGAAGATAAAAGAATGGAATAATGCTAGAACTATAGCCAGCTCATGTGGCTCTTCTTCACGATACAATAAAAGTTTGTTGTTTTACTAATAAAGAATAGAGCAAACTAGATACGAGCAATAAGGGCACAGACATATAAGACTATCAGTAGTATTTTATTTTTACATCCAAAAGCGATTCCATTTTAAGACTAAGTGCTTAAATTATTTTACACTCGGGTTTAACTTTGCTGCTTCTTTTGCTAAGAAATCATTCCTAGGTAATGAACAATCATGATACAAAACCTCAATGTTCAAATGCAAAACAAAGCAAACCCGGTCGGTGTGCATGAAGTCTATGTATGTACGTGGTTTAATTTGACTACGGAAAGAAAGACTACTTTTACAAAGCAACATGGGTTGTAGCTTGCATGATTTTGTTTACTTAAGTAATAAATTTTCCCCTTCGTATCAACTTTACGATTATGTCTTCATTTCGCACGGAAAAATTTGTTTTTATAATCGTCTGAGGCTAAAACATAAAGCGCAAGGGTGCATTTTATTGTCAGATTTAAATTACATTACTTTCTACTACTAGTACCACTGCCACTACTGTTGTTGGTATAATGGGTACATCGGGCATTGTGTAGAAGAGTGGTAGTTATTCATCCTACCTAATGTTTTCTTTTTCATTTTCTCAATATTATTGTTACATCGAAAGCTTTTTTAAGTAGTTTTCCCGTTAACTGAGAAAATTGTAGTAGGATATTATTGCTTCACTTCAGAAGATTCTAAGAGTACGCGTATTTTGTTCATATTTCACGTTATTTTTTAATTAGATTAAATTGCAGGTCTAAATTTCTGTGAGATAAAGAAATGAAGATCAACTCTCTTCTACCAAAACTAGACAAACAATTCAGTGTTAAATAAGCCAAGCAGACTGTAATATTATTGTATACAAACATAAGTTTACACAGATCGATATTTTATTTTTAATAGAAAGGTCTAATGCATTCTCTTCTCTCCTTCTTCAACAAAGAACGTGTTTGTAGGCTGAAACATCTGAAATAAAAGTATGGTATACTGGAGGAAGTATCTAACACGACTTGGAAAAAGTTAAAAAAAAGTGAGAAGGAAACCCTTAGCTTAACAACCAGAAAAAATGAAACAAAAAGGAAACTGGAATCTAAACTAAACACGCCCAAGGAGAGAAGAAACGAGAAACATTTCCCAACACGTTGACAAGATAAATAAGATGTCAAATAGCAAGACAAAGTGATACATTTTTCGTTTCAAACTCTTCTTTTCATTCAAAGTTTGAGATACTCCAAAAAAATCAGGTACTTCAGGGAGCATTCAACCTATTTTATATAGCTAAGGGTAAAACTCATCCTCTCTAAACCATCTACAGACAGATACAGTATAGTTAAGAATCATTCAGGTTGGATATTTACTTTGGATTTGAAACCGTCCTACCGGCAAAAAATATATTGGAGATTTGTCGAAGCCTGGATTTGCGAGAGGAGATACCTATGACGAGGACAGCATGCATAATTCAAAACTGCTAGATATAATACTTCCTTCAACTACTGCACTGCTACCCTTAGCTCATTTCATTTTGATAATATTAGCATTAAAATTCTATCATGTTTTTGTCATCTTACCCTTTGCACATGGATAGTTTCATGATGCTAGCCCTTATTATGATCGTTTTCATTTATACTATTCCTAGCACTAATATTTACTGAGGTAAGAACTAGTAACTCCCAAAGGACAGGCCAAACGACACCTTTCCCTTCTAACCCAGCTATACATACAGAAGAAACTTCATAAAAATACCTCCGGGGAAACCAAATACCTCAACTTCACTCTCTTCAAAGGCAAACTGAGACTACTTTTGCACAGGATGGTGGATAACAAGAAAATGATTTACACTAGACGGATTTTTCATTTAAATTCAAGGCTTTGACGAAAATAGGCCAATGTAGTAATAATGGAGGACTTTGTTGGCTACATATATTATACGGTTTGTACAAATGAATTTACTACCACTACTACTACTACTACCAAGTCATGTTACAATTACAATTCATAATAAATCGTTAGAGACTTTTCGGCCCGAGTGACACTAGAAAAGCCGAGAGAGTAGGGAGTCAATAAAAGTACAAGCGTTTGGTGAATCCATCACATATTTCCCATTAATTTATGCTGACACAGGGTATCTGTTTGAAGGTTGACAAGATGGATCATTCCTCACATAACGCGCATTAGAATTAGGAAAATAAACAGATTAGTAGAGTCAAATCCACTTTCCCCGAACTTCTACGTTTACATAGCAAAGTGAAAGAAGACGGACACAAATTCTGTCACAAGAATATCCTTGCCAGGCCTGAATATCAATGAGTCTTTTATTTCCTGTCTCCAGTTGAGCGAGTTGTGCCTCAGTTGTTGTAGGATGGTAGGAATTCTGGAGTAAGGATAAAGTAGATATTGAGTAGGGTAAACTTGTGGTTGCTGTGGGGTAGTAATAGTAGGGAAGTTTTAATTAATATACGGATGGATAGAATATCCAATACTATCTACAAAGAAAGTGTGATGATTTCTTGACGTTGAATTTGAATATGGGTGATATAACAAAGCTGGTTATTCAATTTTCACGTGCTTACATAAAACATGCTAAGATGTATTTTTGATTGCAAAATATTACTTCTAATTATGACTGGGTATCAATATCATCCATACTGCAAAGAGGTGGAAAAAATTGTGGTAGAAATGATAAAATTAAGTAGAAAACGGTATGTTGTCAATAGGAAAAGTTGAAAGTCATAAACGAACATAGGTTTTATGATACCATAAAATAAGTTATAATCTATCTCAACTCTTTAGACGAGTAATTTATTAAATTGTGTCTAAGCTCGGGCTGATCATTACCTATCTATAGTACCACGAAGTCTTTAACAATATCATGAATCTACTCATTTATCATTTGTTCATTTAGATATCATATTTATATAATTAAAGGCAATTTGTCTCTCGATTCATAATTAATCTTGCATCAAATTCCAAATAGTGAAGATCATTGAAGTAAAAGCGATTATACATGATTGCCCTTTTCTCCATCACTCTTCTAAAATACAGTTAGATATACGACTACATTTACTTGTAAGATGGATTGTGGTAAAGGGCAAAAGTCCTTAGTCTTTACAGAAAAGTACATACTCCTCCAGACTTGCAAGCAAGCAGTTTTTCTATAGTAGTCTAACGGTTTAAAAAGTTGTTGAAAACTATCTCCTCATAAGGTTTCCCACATTGATCGATGAGTTTTTCCAACAAGCATTATCATTATCTCATAATTTAAGTTATAAAGTTACTGACGTATATAAAAAAAAGTGAAGCCACCTACCCCCCAAGCTTGCTATACCCATTGAGTACTTCAGTCAGCCCAGAAACAGCAAAAGGCTTGCAAAAAAACTCTTCGACCAAGTATATTATACTGACTATTAAATAATAAAGAGAAGGGAGGAAAGAAAAACGGTACAAACCTTGGTGGTAGATTTTTTGCACTTATCGGAAGCTGCAAAGATGTTAAGTTCCGTCGAGTTTGCCGGCAAGGGACACTGATCGATGTCAACCCTTCTCAAGTCGATATCGATTCCACTCGTCCCCCTAAATCAGTCAAGTGGGAGAAAATAAAAATTCCTCGTTTTTTCAATGGTTCTTGTAAAAACTTGCTTTTAATCATTCGCTTGGCCATTGTTAAGAATGACACCATCGCTCCACCAACCAGCCAATGCTACTTGTAACTACTGAAAGTAATATGGGATTAAGGACAGATTTGTAGAGGAAATCCCTTGAATTTGTAAATACTGAATCCAGTTAGAGCAGTTGACAATAATCAGTCTTGTCGTATAAGCGAGCGTTTTCTTGCAAAAATAATGTAAAGCACTTTGCCAAGAGCCTATCGTTCTTGTAACCGTATAGTATTTTTTGTAACAATTTTATTAGTCGTACTTTTATGCAGAACGCGAGCACGCGAAAGGAAATGGTGAGGAAATTGATGCATGCATTTATTTTTAACGCACGTAACACGTTTACATAAGTAAAATAACTTTCCGTACTTGAGCCATGAGCGAGCAATGGTGAATAGCAGCTTGCATACAACATCAATTTATTCTCGGTAATTCGTTCATTCCTTTTTTATATTTAACAATATAGGGAAATCAATTTTAAATCATTCTCTAAATTTTAGATTTTTCGTCTATATTTATATTTTAATAATTTAAAGTGAGAGTACCAGCCTTTGGTAGTATTGTGACTTCTTGAAATGCTAGTGCTATTGTTTTTTTTATGGAAGATGGATAAATAAATAAATCCGTGGGCTAAAGACGTCATTTTAACACATCCAAGCCTGGCCTTCTCTTAGTTCAAGTTAAATACAGTTATGATATAAGCTCCCACACGATAAGTGCCCTCACAGAAAATACAGTGATCTCTCCACTCTAATGATATGTCCTTTTGTTCATGACGTTTAGCATCTAGTCGTAAAAACTTTGCTAAATCACGTTTAATTCCATATACTGTTATTCTGTCTGTTTCTTGCATTCTATGCGGTTTATGGGTTTAATTTAATAAGCATGGCCTTAAGGATATCGATAAGTAATAAAGGTTCTTGATAAGTCTTGTACAAATAATTGCATAAAGAAAGAAACGAATCTTTTCTTTTTCATTAAAGTATGCATGCAAATGCGAAGTAAGTACTATCCATGCATTGGTTCACTGATGGACTACCCATAATTGATGAAATCCCTGACATTTACGGAATATAAATCACTATTAAAAAGTAATTTCGTAATTCTATACTAAATTTTCTTGATTAATTAATTTAGTTTGTGGATCACCTACAAAGATCAGGTTTCAGCTATTAAGCTGTACACGGAATGTATTGTTTTGAAGGCTGGTAAATGATTAATTAAGCTACTAATGTAAGTTTTGTTCAGTCAAGAGTTTGTTTAATATTCAAATTCGTTTTGCTACAAAAGTGATCGATCCGGGAATGCTTTTCAAAGCTAAAATTATAATCCATCCTTCTTGTTAGTTTTGAAGTGTAATCAATATATTCAAAAAGATGTTGAATGATTATAAATTGCAGAGGACTTAAATTTAGGGGTGTTTATCCGGTATTAATAACAAATTGGTATTAGTATCTTTGTAGTCGTAATAGAAGAAAACATCATCTCACAGAAATAGTGTTACAGCAGTGAGTTCTATGTTGAAACATAAACAGGTCTGGTTATTAATTCCACCTAAAAAGCCAATAATATGGTAATTACTTTTCATACAAGATTCAACTATCTGAATCTCCATAGTGTGGCTGGCTGTTGACTGTGATGTTCCACTTAATTGCAGATGTTACAAATTCAGAAAAAGTATCGAAAGGGCAACATCTTCGTAAACTACACTTTGTGCTCCGTACTTTCTGCATGTATTAAGTAGATTGAGTACACCTCTTTGGACTTCCTCGGCTATTTCAATAACTTATCGATGGATTTAGCAGAAAATGAAACAGAATTGCATGTGTTTCAAAAACTTTCAGTTTCATCTGTAGAAAGCTCCATTTGATCATTCTCTACGTACAACGTATAGCATTATCCATAAAACTTTCACTGATTCAGACCTTTCCCTCTAAAATTTTCCTCCCACTCAGTTTCTTGAGTTTAAAAAGGGCAAAGGCGATTTAGCAAGTAAGATATCTTCATGAATAAATTGATGAAAAAGGAGGAATACGGAACCGATTGTGAGTTCAGCTTCAGTTCCCTTAGTTTGCACAGACGGTCTGCAAATATATGTCCTTAAATCAGTTGCGCCCTAAAAGTGAAAGCACTTACACATATAAAAATTGGATATGTGTTGCATGGTATGCATGTACACACTATACACTAGCATGTTATGCTACTCTAATGTTTTTAAGGATCACAATTTGAGTCTACAGTATGGCTGACTGGTTCTAGGCACGGCACGGATACGAAATGGTTGAAAGAAATGAAATTGAAAGTGTACTTTTCGTCCGGTATTCTATCGTTGGCATCTTTATTCCTAAAGGTTAGTACTTCTATCACCGAAATATCAGAGCTACCTTCATCCTTCCTCTCTTTATGTATTTTACCTCCAGTACTCCTCCAAATACGAGTATATTTTATGTTATAAAACAGGATTTGATGGAATTATACTTTCTCATCTCTTTTTAAAATCCCCTTTTGTATCTCATCTTCTGTGGCATATATTTTCTTTGCTCACCCTTAACCTCATCCTTACTTATGCCTGCCTGGGTTTAAACAACCATACTGGCCTTCTACTTGACAGCTCAACGGAGGTTTAGGATGGATGTGTGGCGTCAAAAGCTACTACTAGAATAAAAATCCACTATTTTAATACATACTGCTGGCATGTATACTGGGAAAGATGTATTTTCAAGACATTGAATACGACATGATACTGATAATATGGTACATTATAGTTTTCTTTTTAGTCAGCTGCACATAACATGGGAAACTTTTTGTTTCACTTGGGTAATTTCTAAAGTGCTTGTAAATCTACTCTACAATAAATGCTGTTGTACAAGGCTAAGTGAAGGAGTTCTAAGTCCCCATATTCTGACCAAAGTACTATTGCAAAATGTTTTTAGTTGTTGCTGGTAAAGAGATATTGGATCAAAAGCTGAAAGTAAACTCTTATTTATACAGTCAATGTAATATACTTTTCAGGTTTTACTTTTTGTCCGTTTACTAGGAAAAGTGTAGTTTCATTTGGGAAAACCATACAAGTAGTTTTTATTGTGCTACTTTTAAGATGAGACGCAGACAAAGAGTGTTGCAAACTGACTTTTTACTGGTACTACTGTCCCGTCGAATCGGTGCGATGACATGAACTTATCGACACTTACCGTACCGTGCGCTTTTTATTTTCTTTCTCGTCTATAGATTCAATCTAGTATTGCCAATCTTTGCATTTAGAATTTATAACCTTTTTTATTCATGCCCTATTAATTTCATGGTGTTTATCTAGTAATATGCTTTTAAATTTTATATTTGACAACAGGAAGCTTTTTCATCACTGCAAACCAAATCCAAGATTTCGAATTCAATAGCATTCGAATAATGAGTGTCCATTTTCTGGCAATATAAGATTGAAGATGACCTTTAATTTTAATGAGATCGAAATAACAATCATGACTTCAGTGCTGCTTTAGTAAAAACTAGTCTCAAGCTGTATGAAACAGAATGTAAGCCTCTTAAGCAAATAAGTAGAAAAAGCTTTATGCATTTTTTAAAGAAAAATTTGGAGTTTAAAAAGGAGAGTGGGGGTTTGTAATGGGAAAGGAAAAGAAATCAAGAGAGTCATCATTCAAATGCCATGGTTAAGTAGATGAGTCAGAATGAGTGGTGGTCTAACCAACCGTCTCTGGTCTCTCTAGTTAGCTAATGCTACAACTTCTGCAGAAGTCGAGTACGTATAATTTTAAAAGACCATCTCTTTTGTTGGTTTCTGGTAGCCCGAGACCAACTCATCTGACAAGTACTAAAGATTGTGCATAAGAAGGGCTTCATAAAGAGTCCAAGGATAAGAAAGGGAAGAAAGGAGAAAGGCTGCTACTTTTTTTAAAGAAAAGAAACGAACTGGAGGCTTTTCCGCTGATAAAAAGAATGAGCTAGAGATGATTTAGTGACTTATATAGAAAGTCTTTGATTCCAAAAAAGTAGCAGTGAGTGTAGCTTTAGCTTTAAGTAGTAACAGTTAGTGGTGGAACTGAAGTAGCAATGGTTAGTGGAACATGAGACCATTTCTAGACGAAGAATAAATTTATTAGATATAGGTTTAAGTAGGAAAAAGGTAGAGTACTTGAAATAATATGTTCCATTATATCCAAAAAATGGAACGGTATAAGTCATCATCCATATATTTCCTCCGCCACAGTCAAAGTACGGTTTACTCCATTTCCCGTCCTCGTAAGTTACGTTCAAGATCTCATCTTTAACCAGATTCGTCTCATTCCTTCGAAAGCTGTGCGTTCCTATAAACCACAAGAAAATTGATTTCAAAGTACCACCAATATTCTCAGAGATTCGAATAATAAAAGTATTACTTTATACCCGTAGAATTTGTTATTTTGGTCGTTATTTACTTGAAGATGTATATTATACATACCCCAAACCATATAACAGTTAAGAGTACACATTCTCTGCTACCACTAAGTAACTTTTACATTTCAAAGATGGGGAAATGTGTCAGGAAAGAAAGTAATATATGGTTCACCTACAGTAGTTCTAACCAAAATTCTAGCACATAATAACTTATGTATGCCTGGGCTGCTAACATTTTTGTCACTTTATTCTTGACAATCTGTTCCATTCCGCACTGCTTGCCTTTGCCTACCCTTGTGACAACAAATTACGGACTGGTAGCAAAAGCATAGAGGATTGACAAAATCCAATTCAACTTTTCAAGCTTTTATTAGGAAAGGCAAACACACAGTTATATGGATTCTACATACAAACCAACGAAGCATTTTCCTGCCCGTGTGTAGCGAAAGGACTAAAATGAGAAGTTTTAAGGGGATGGATGCTGAAGGGTGGAAAAATGTTTTTAGATGTGACATGGCTATAGTAATGGTAATTTTAAACTGACAGTTCGTAACAACTGATTTTATGTCAGCAAGTCAGGCACAACCGCGCATAAGGAACATTCAATCGCAGAAATAGTCGTTGTTTGCCTAGCAGGGCAACAACAAATTCCCTTCAACGTCAAGACACGAAGAGGAATTAGGTATAAGCAATGGCGATGAGAGGCAAGGATTGAGATCATTAGACCTTTCAGCAAAACTAACGTCCCTGTCACAAATCTCAATAAAGACATATAACTCAGAATTGGCATCAACTTATCTTAACTGAAAAAAAGCTATAAATCTCGTCTTGCATCCAGTCTTCTATCTTTTCTGTATGCTAGGCTAACGTGAAATTTCAGCCGAACTAAAGTCACTTTTGAGTATTACATAGAAACTATGTCAATCACAGTATCTTTCCATTTGCCATTTCGCTGACAGAAACCTTTTGCTAAATCTCACGCAAACAAGGAACTATTATAGTTCTTTATCTACCACGCTACATCTGTTTTCCCGTCTCTCTACATGCACGCTCATATTAGTTAGAGTAAGTGATGTTGAGCTGGCAGACCAGTCGAGCCGGAAAATTAATGAAGTTTCAAAACAAATTTTGACAGGATGAAATCAATTTCAAACTCTGTCTTTCCACTCTTTACTAAAAATAAAGTAAACCAATTCTGACTACTGTGGCTATATTCTATTATAAAAAATAGAAAGTCCTCGGCATGAGAAAGAATAAAACTTAAATAAACTTCAATTTCCCCTATAAACATTTCTTCATCTATGAAAACTCCTTCAATGCAAAGAAAAAACTTTCTAACAGACTTTTTGTCACAGTGATGTCAAAGGATCTGGCCTGGTTGCTGTTTCAGTTCAATGAAATCTTCTTTATAATATGCATCATGCTGGTGGTTAGATGGTGGGTAGTTTTTGGATGGAGTGAACATTTGTGTTTGTTTAAAGCAAAAAATGCCAAGGTTTGTATTCATCGCTCTTATTACATTCTACACAAATATAGTAGTTCATGAATGTACCTGCATCAACATTAATGCTCACATATGAGAAGATTTTGGATAGGCTAGACTCAAACTCAATTTGTTCCATAAGATGATGATGATGATGGAGAAAAACTCTAGCAGAAGGATCGACGAATGTAAATTTCCCAAGGGGAACTTTTCTTAGGGACATACTTTTGCATTCAGAGACATTCCTCGAAGCAAAGTACTATCTGGTATTATTATTATACGGACATTATAGTGCCGTAAAAGATTATATACTTGTTTGTGTCTTATTTGATTGCTTTCAATTTATTCGGGTGTAATAGGCTAGTTTTGGTAAATAGCAGTATGCTTGACTTTAGGGAAGTAACACAATAACACAAATACCAGCAATAGCTGTTGAATTTGTTACCCATCCTTTTGATACTTTACTCTTATAACAGTACTCAGTATCATGGAATAGTTTAAGGAAGGATGGAAATAAAAATGTTCTAATTGGTATCTGATTCTCATCATTCCTTAGTCAGAATACAGTAGAGTAGATTGCTAAAAGAACGGAGTCGTACCTCGTGCCACTACACCATACAACTTCCCTACGATACTACACGAACGACTGACCCCCTTCTTCCAAGTTTTTAATGAAATTTGTTTCTTTCATCTAGTCATGGAAAATCAAATTAACGTTATCAAAATAAACAAACGGCATTAGAAAGCAACAGCCAATTTTATTTGAAAACAAGAACGGCACAGGTTTTGTCGTGAAAGAAATTACCATTTATACAACTTGTAAGCTTATCACTACATTTCATTTCATTGGATCACATAAGGTAGCAGCAAGGGTTGCAAATCATGTGGTTAGAGAAACTATTTTATACAATGTTGCTGCTTGCTGCGTGCAAGGATGCATTATTTAGCAAAATTGAAATGCCAAGGCTTTCAAGATGTTATCGTTTGTTACTTCACTCTTATATTTCTTCTTTAAACCGATTTTTCATTATTTTACTTCTGCAGCCAGAGGTTTGGTTTGGAGAAACATGTCAGAAGGGAAACGAAAGCTTAAATACTTTTATCCCTAGCTTCTAGCTTGTATGCCAGATCGGTCTTCATCTGCTGCTCAACTTAACTGAACTCTTGAAAAATAAAGGGAGGTTGCAAGGTAGAGGGGTATTTTATCGATGAAAAATGAGGTAGCTTGTGATGATCTATGATTCTTCTTTAAGCCTGCTAAGGTTATTAAATGGCTTTAGTTGGTTTATCTACTAATAGATTTCTATTCCAGTATCGCTTAATCTCTTTTATCTTGCTTACCTTGCTTCAGTGTTGTAGTCAACCTTTTTTCTAAACTATCGAATGCATTAACTTAGCTTACTACCGCGGTGAAGAGAAGATTATTCATGCAATAAAAAAGCAATAACGTATTGTACAAAGTACACATTTTTTGTGATTAGTTTGATCCAAGGAGGTAGTAGTTAAAACCGCTGTTAGGCAGGTAGATGTATTAAAACCGTTCACATAACCAAGCATGTTAAATTATAAATAGGGTTTCTAGTTTCTAGAAATTGGAGGCAGAACCATGAAGGGTTTAGTGATTTTGCTGTTGTATAGGTTAAACTATAGACATGCTATTATTTACAGATAAATGATGCATAACTTACATAAGACGGTTGGAGCAAAATTGATGAGAATGAAAAGCATTTACGGTTAAAGAACCTAGGTACCTTAGGTTGGTTCACGTTGAGAGTAAAAACACTTGAACGTTTGTCTTTTAAGGAGTAATTATAGTTTGCAAAGAACAGCTAGAACTAAGTTCTAATATTACCAGCAAGCAGACGGCTCAAGTGGAAGAAAACCTAATGTAAAAGAAATATCACTAAGCAAGTTTGGATAAAGTCATGTTTTACATCTTCTTTTGAACTTAAAACTGGTTGTCTTCATGTTCATCTTTGAGTGGAGTTTAATTAGAAGCTCCTGTTTTGTGGCCTAATCAGAAAGCAATTTACTCTCTCATTTACGTATTAGCATAAGGAACATCCTCTCTGAGTAATGTCTACTTTCTCTTTAGTATGACTAATAACGATACTCCTTTTCCAGTTAAGGTTTATAATAGCGTGTACAATGAACACACGTATTGATTTTTCCTTTTCCAAGCGTGTGTACCTAACAGCCCTCTAGTTAAGCTTGACGTTTCTGTCAGAGAAGTATTCTAGCATCCGCAAAATTCAGAACATGCTTTTATAATTTTTAATGAAACTTGACTTCAATTGACGTCAGTTCTTTGTCGTACAGCTAATCAATAATCAAGCTTGTCTCAAGTATGTAACTGTTGTAAAAGTTAATAGGCATAGAATATTTCACAGTATCTCTTTCACAAACTTTATCAGAGTAAGGAAAAAAGGAACACATAAGATGATATCCCAAAGGTAGTTTTAGCCCAGTACAGTGATGATTCAAGTGGGCTTATATGAGCACGGTGTCCGTCGTTGTCTGTCTGTCTCTGCATGTGTGTGTGTGCCGGATAACTAGTGAATCCATGATGTCAGACAGCTGAAATTTTGTATACGGGTAAAAAGTACTTCATTAAGTTTGTAAACGAGCTCGAAGAGACCACGCAGTGACCCCCGAAATTTTCAAAAATTGTTCTTTCACTTTGGTTCGAAAGTAACAAATAACTGATTATTGTCGCTTAAATTAGAAGTTTTAAATATCCGTAGGGGTCAATTGGACCCCATCGGGTGAAAAACTACTAAATATGTTGTGTGGAGGCCGGTACTTCATAAATCAAACGGTCGTATTCTTCCAACAATTGACTGGGCTCCCTTAGCTGCTTGGAGGAGGTTTTATCGTACAGAATAGCATGAAAAATTGGGCTTGTTAATAACTACCATTTCTATAAAAGCTTACCCTTCATAAATCGTACTTACTCTTACTTCTTAAAAACGCTCATTTCAATAAACTTTCCCAACACGCAGAGAAAGATTGTGAAATATTAATTTCCCCTGAACTTTTTCAATCTTCTATCTCATCCAGTCTGCGGGTGGTTACTAAGCTAAGGTTTATATTTTCTTTTCAGTAATTAATTTGTAGAAGTTAGTAAACCCAAACAAGATTAGCTGATTAGACCTGCATGCTTCTTAGCCCATTGGAGAGAAGCTTTTAGCTTACTTTAGATAACCCTACCATATGATGCACCGACGGCAAAGTATCTCTCTTCCGTAGCACACTAAACTAGCACTGTATTGAAACTTTTTGGTAGTTCAAAAGTAAAAAAATATTTATTTTACCCAAAATCTCACCGACTTACTGCCTCCTTCTTAAGTTTTCCTTCTTAGGTTAGACTTCTGCTGCCGTGTATATCCTTCCATTTCCTCTAACCCAATTTGTCTTTTTTATTTGGTAGGTGTACTACTTATATACTTTTACTTCGTTTATTTAATTAGTTTTATCTTCCCTTATCGAGCAAACAATCCTGGAATGGAGAGAGGAAATTTAACTTTTCTTCACCTTTTGCTATCTCATTTATCTTGTCAGATTGTATGAAAACTACCTTTCCACTACTATTCCATTTATTTATGTCACTTTAGAGTATTCTGTAGAAATAATCTTATCTAACTTTACTTGACTCGACCCCATTAACTTCTTCCTTTTATGATGATAGTACTCCACATTAACTTATCACCTACCGTTTGACGAACTTTGGCTGCAAATAATGCAGTAAGATTGAATCAAAAGGCTTGGCAAACGTTCAGCAAACTCACTTGACTCACTACATTCTAACACACTAACAAAAGTAAAGCAGACCTTGTCATCGGAAGCACAAAGCCACGCAGATTTTTATCTGTTTCTACTCTCAAGCCACTGCACTCTGTAATAATATATTATTTTCAAATTCGTAAAGTCAGTTAGACTAAGAAGGCTACTGGAAAATAAAGTGTCTCCCTGCATAAGAGAAAACAAAGATGTGCACAAAATGGTTACATACAGTTGTACATTTGTTCAAGGCAGATATGTCATACCTGTAATAGAATATGTGGACTAAGCATTATTCTTTAGAAAGGTTGCGTAACATTGAATGTATTCAGGTTCCCAGTATGCATAGAACGCATGTAGTTGTAGCACTTTTTATTAGTAGAGCAAGAGAAGACAGTCAAGCAGCTAGGAAAGCCGGCAAGCTCTTTCACGAAGTACTAAAATCTCAGAATGGTCATAAATTTTGTTAAAGCCTACTACTTTCACTACTGACTTTCTAGATTATACCCTACGTGCCGTTACAATTGAATCAAATGAGGGAATAAAAGCCACCGAATGCTAGACTTGGAATCAATGACACACTATTGGATAGTTTTATTGTACACTTGGTTGGATACAAATCAAATTTCCAGGTTTAATCCTTGGGCCCACCCAGCCTGTTAAATAGGACTGGCTCAGCATTATTACTACTACTGGAAGGATTAACAAATTGTTCCAAAATTATGATGTCTCATTTGTAAATCTCTAGAGTGTGATTTTCAGAAACATATGAATTCTCGTTGGTTGATAACTGTTTTTGTAATCAGTGGGAATGGTTGAATTTCAAAGGTATCGAAGCGAAGCCTTTCCTTTCCTTCCTACTTTGACGCTCGTTTTATAGACTGATCATATAATATCAAATTCATGTCATTCATTCGTAGTTCTTTGATGGATGTTTCAACAACTTATGCGTCTAAATGTTCTGTAATATTCATTGAGAGCCCTTCATAAATACATACCGTATAATTACTTTTCTCAGAACACAAATGGAAGAATATTACAATGACACGCATCAAACCTGCACGGAACTTGCAGTATTTGTGCTGCAAACGATTAATGAGTCTTTTAAAACTCTGGTAAAAATAAATCTTCTTACTTTACTAAAATTAAACAACAGTAATCAGGCAGGTAGTGATTCACAGTCACACACAACAACTTACCGTAATGTGAGTTTTGCGTCGATTGTGAGCTTAAGTACTTAACTCCAAGTAATTCAAGAAGTGAAACCTGAACGACATTTGTATAGAGAAAACCCAGTAGTCAAAACATTAACGCCGGAAATGACAAGTCCAAAGATAACAACTATTTATTGCTGGTTCAGAATACCAATATTAATAAAAGTGTACAACCCATGCCGTTGCGAAGCTGTTTCATTTTGTCAAGATTGCAAATTTGCCATATGCATGCTCGGTGGGTTGTTAGATAAATTGAGACATAAATCTTGCTTGAATTGAGCAAAGAATACATCAGCCCTGTACTATTACGCAATGTACACCAAAATACACACCCTTAGCTACCATTAATAATTTCTTCCAGAAAAGACACAATTTCAAAGTTCATAGACTAGATCTCTACCAGACATCAAAATTATTACGTTAAAAGATGACTAAAAATACCAGGTGGATTCCTCGTAGAAAACCTCCTTAGTGCAGCTAGCCGAGCCTGTCTAAGCCTTACTTCCTATAGAGGGTTTTCTGGAAAAGGGGTGACAGCCCTTTTAGATCACTTTTTCTAGTCCTTACATTTATAACTAACAATAAATTGTTTTATGCAGTCTGGATATTGGTGTAATCGGGGTTAAAAATAATGATAACAATAACAATTAAAAACAGTTTAAACGTATATCATTACTAAACTACCGTACTGCGTCGAATAGTGTCCTTACGCAAATAATGTCCACCTTAGAATAGTAGCCCCCTTTCAAGTTCGAGGCCTCCTCAAAAAAGCCAAAAACTCATTAGTGTCCCGGGACGCTATTCGAGACGATAAAATTGGAATAGAAAAGAGATTAAGGTATTTATA